>CAJNOP010001267.1:2406-39573 GCA_905250075.1 Rotaria sp. Silwood1
GGCGTAGGTGTGATGATCGGGAAAGATAAGGTCAACACCCACACCCACACCCCCACCCACACACCTACACCCACACCCACCCACACCCACGCACACACCCACACCCACACTGAACATAATCTCTCTATTGTCATTTAGTAGATGAAGGTGAAGTTGAAAATCATGTTTGTGTTCAATTCGCCGCCTACAGTTTTTAAATTTGTTATTTTGCATAGGCAAAGGAAGAATTTTTAAGCAGTTTTAATGAGCCCAATGAGGAAAGAGGATAATGACATTCTTTCACTTATACATTTATTCGTTAGGAATCATAGAGATAGAGAAAAATAAATTAACTTAAAGTTGAATTAAGTGTAACGTGATTGGTGTTTCTACGTAACAAAAGCAATTATATTGGTTAATTGACTTTTAATTCGTGTTATTTGTTTTCAGTCCGTTTGGATCCTTATCAGTTTAGACTGTAGAAAAATGCATTGTTATTTGTCTCGTCAATATGAACATTGATTAAGTGAAATGGATAAGAATACGAATATAAATATCATCTTTTATAAACAGAAAAGAATGTATAAATGATAATAGATATGGAATATTCATGTGCTAGATTTACTGATTTACCTGATGAAATTCTTATGATTATTGGTCAAAAACTGAACAATTTTGACGTTCTTTACTGTTTAAAAGGTATTAATCAACGAATAGATAGTATTGTTCATGATTCAACTTTTACAAGTCGTTTGAGTTTTGTCAAATGGTCGAAATGTAATTTTATCGATCTATTACATTGTGATATGATACTTAATCGATATTGTTTACAAATTTTACCTGATATTCATGATAAAATTAAATGGCTTGATCTCGAAGCATCATCTATGAAACATATTTTATGTGCTACTGATTATCCTAATTTAAATAGTCTTGGTCTTTACAATATCGATGAAGAGTCAATTCGATATCTTTCTACGAGTAAGAAATTTCAATAGAATTATTTTTATTCTAAATAAATAGAAAATTTAATTGCAGATGAGTAGATCGTTGATGTTATGTAGTTTTTTCTTGTTCATGTTGTGTATGTATGCTTAGATGGAAACTTGTCGTCTGAAATTTTCAAAAATCAGATAACAACACTTACTCTTGCGATTAATGGTAATAATGAGAACTGAAATGTTAGAATCAATAGCAAACATATTTAATTCCATCTTCGTTGTATTTATACGTCTGACTACTTTAATATTATATGAATCATCGTATAAAAATCGTGTTCGATTAGATTTTAATGATCCATTACTACTTAATTTTCGTTCTTCAACTCTTCTGCAATTGATTATTAATGTACAATGTTTTGATGATTGTCTTTGTCTTCTTGATGGTCGTTTTATTCATCTTCATACACTCTGTGTCGATTTGGCTAACATTCATTCTTCACATGAAATTCAAAATCAAGTTAGTTGTATAAAAGCTTTATGTTATCAAATGATGAAAGAGATTTTGTTTTTTTCAGGGCGATTTGCCAAATCTAAAACGCTTTTCTATCTCCTGCAATTACAGAACATGTGATTATAATGATAGAATTCTTCCACTTTTACATCGAATGTTTAATCTAGGAGAACTCATTCTATGTCTTACAGTCTGTCAAAATAAAACATTTATTGATGGAAACAATTTGAAGAAAGATATTATTAATCATATGCCACGATTAAGTCGATTTTCATTTTCTATTGACTCGTTTATGTTTCTCAACAATCAAATAAATCTTCCATCAACAGAAGATATTCAATGTACATTCATTGACTTTTCAAATATTAAAGTTATTTCCTGTGTTGATTATTTTCCAAAAGCAAAACAAGGCCGATGTCTTAGTTATTCTTATCCATCTCTAATGCAATATTATGGCATTATTACAAATAATTTTCCTGGTGGATTATTCATTAATGTTCGTATAGTGTCATTAGTTGATGAACATCCATTTGAACATGAATTTTTTAATGAAATTCAAAAGTCATTTCCATTTATGGAAAGATTATCTGTTAAAAATGATAAACCACAAAATTTCAAACAATTTTATGGATCAATTAATTTTAATCGAAATTTCTCTGTTATTGAATATCCTTTTCTTAATGAATTGATAATTGTTAGTGTTCATGATGATTATATAGAACAATTTCTACTTCATTCTAAAGCGTGTTTCCAAGATATTATTCTTTCTATCAATTATGAATCTTTACAACGAATAACACATAATTTCACAAGAGATGATACACGAATTAATTGTGCTAAAATAAATAAATTAGTTTTATATGGTGATAAAAAACATTCGACTTGTTTACAAGAATATTTTCCTTGTGCAAAAATTTGTTATTGACGAATATTTTGAAAAATATAGATGAAAGAGATAATTGTCTTGTTTATTGTTGTAAAAAACTAATGTATGATGAGTTGTATTCTTTGAAATAAATTGACTTTATTTAAATGAATATATATATGAATAGTATTATACATAAATACCCTCAAAAGTGATTTCAGCGATAACTAGATTATCGACTAATATCATGAATGAATGAGTAAACCTAGGAATAAAACTCTATCTCATTTAAATTGAATTCAAATATCTTCAAGTTTTCAAAATTACAGTTTATGGAAAAAGTCGTTTGAATATATTTTTGTTAACAAATGTATTCATTGAAAAGGAGGGTGTGGGTGTGGCTTGAATAAGATATAGAGACAATCACACCCACATTCCCACCCACACCAAAACAATGTTGACAAGTCGTTGAATGATTTAATTACACACATAAACATGCTTATCAATGCATTCACGGCTGCACAATCTGGTAATATAAATCCATCACAAGTACAACCACATATGCAACATACAGTATGTTCTTTTTTATTATCAAAAACAGTTTAAAATGTTTTATTCATTCAGACTACGAATCCTTATCATCATACAATGGATCCATCAAATTCTATGCTACCATATTCTGGTCCACAAATTTCTCATGGTTTATCTTTTCCACATCATTCAATCAGTTTGGATGAAAAAATGATTTCACATTCAGGTATTTGATTAACATCATTCTATCTATTAACATTTCCACCACGATATATTCTACCATTAGGTATAAAAACAACAAGTGATGATACAATTCCTGGTATGGCAAGTGCACCATTAGCACCACTTGGTGATACTATTCCACCAATGCCATCAGCTTCTCATGAACAAGGTGTAGCAGGTTCAGGTAATTCGTACAGACACTTATTTCCAAATTATCCACCATTACAATCAACAAGTGATGATCGGAACAAAGTGCAAATGAAATGTATGAAAGGTGAATATGAAAGAACGTATCGACAACCAACAACATCATATTCTCCAAAATCATCGTCATCATCATCAACCACAACATCTAAAATGGCTTCATCATCTACAGGTGATGGTGGTGTAGGATCACATAATTTATTTTCATCTGGAATGAGCTCGTCCACAACAAAACATACATATAAATCTAGTCAATCTTCAGCAAAATGAATGAATCGTGTTCAACAAGATCCGTATCGAGTACCATCACCAATCAATGTTCAAACAAATGCTCCTAATTCTGAAATTGATTCATCATTTTCTCAAATCAATTTACCTTTCGATCAACGTCCAAATCAATGACAAACCAATGACGATGCTTTTCAAACATTACTTCAATCGATGCATGATGTTGCTAATTCTCAATCAGGACAAATTCCATTCGATAGTTTAGCATACGTGTTGATTTTAAATGCCTTAACAGGTCAACCATCAAATGATAATAATGATGATGGAAAATCACCACTTAATTGAAATTTTTCTTTTTTTTTAATCTTGCACACTAGTAATCATTTTTTTTAATTGTCTTCTTATTCTATTTCAATAAAAAAACAGCATTATCTATATTCTCACTCAAACTCTTACTTTCAACTATACCCCAAAGGTAGAATGAAGATATGGTATAGTATATAAAATATTATTGTCTATGCTCATGCCTCTGATCTGACGACCAGTATTTTGTAATACAAGAACGATATAATTTCAGATATAGAAATGAAAATCGGTATATGATGAAAACTCATTTATCACAAAAGTTCTTCACGACTGTTAGAAAAATAGTGGACAACAAAACTATTAAATGTAATAAAATGACGACTCTCATCTTAAAACAAAGCTGTAATGCTTAACTTAAATTGCTACTAAAGTATGCTTTAAAAAAGCAATATATTTGTCTACAATAAATCATTAATGTAACTCGTGGAGTAAAAACGGTAACAAATTATCTTCAATAAAATGAATTTTAAGATTTCATATTTTGCATATTATATACGAATATTCAATGATATAGTCTACTTCAATAAGATCACTCATCTTAAAACTGTTCTAAATAATTGATAAGATTAAAAGAGCGAAACAGGAAGTTTCTGTAATTTATAACCAGTCTTACATAACATATTAATTATTCAAGATTATCTCCCTACTAAATACAATTTAAGAAGCTCGTTCAAACATATGAAGTGAAGAGAGCGAGTCATCTATCAATAGGATTGCATAGTTTCCTACTAAATTTACATTAATATTTTTAAAACTTCCAATATTTTAAACAATACTTTTGTTCAAAGCTCGAAAATTCTATCAGATTGAAAAAACAAGTTTTGACTATCGACAACAGTTAGACAAATGTAACCTTGAAGATATGAAAAAGGCTACAATAATCTGAATTAATCTTATTTCTATCAAGCTATATTTTTGGCACTTATATCTCTCAGTTATCATAAGCGAAAGTTAGGCGGCACTCTGTCGGTTCATATGTTAAACAATTGTGAATACAGCTGATAGTAGATAATGAATCATAGAGATAATTAAGCGATCAATCAATATCGTTGTTTAGGATAATGTCGATACAATTTGATAGAGTTCTCGTAGTGATGAGTTTTATTATGGCTACTTCTGAATTTTTTCTGACAATGATGAGCTGATTAATGGAACGTAACATTTTCAATTTACAACGACCGAGAGAAACGTCTACAATCGGTAGAACGCAAAGAATTTGACGAAAAGAACACTCAACATTGAACCGAGAATCGATTATTCGTTTTTTTCTGAAATATCGTTTTTTTCCAAAACTCGAGATCTGTGCTTCGCACCGCATTTCGTATTCGAGTCGAAACTCGAATACCATCTAGTTTATCTTAAATAATCAAGTTTTCTTTTGTTTTTTTTAGGTATTAATAACAGATATTCTAACTAACCACTTAGAATATCTTCAACTGTCAGACGTGGACTAACCTCAAATTTAATTTATAAGGAGAATTCGATAAAACAAGACAAAGTCTAAACAGCATTGACCTTATGTAGGCTAGCCACAGTTATGATCGTTTTATTGAGATTTTCTGGTTGATAGATCTGATGTTCATGGAATTTTAATTTGTGAAATTTTCACTCAATATTTCTTTCATAAGTGATGCCAAGGAACATCAAAATATACTAAAACTTTCAGGTCCAACGAATGCATTTTACATGCAATATTGAATATTCAAACAATGACAATGTCTTACAGGTAAAGCAATAGAAACAACTTATCATAAACATTCAATATCTCAACAAAAACTAATTACATTTGTTTGGGCTAGAATTCAAGAATATCTAAGTTATTCTCTGAAACTTGTTCATAGACAAAATATCAAGTGAAAATTTTATAATTTAAGTTTTGATGACTATTAAACAAGAAGACCGAAAACTTCAATAAAATCGTCATCTCTTTAGTTGAGTATATGAGCTCGAATTCATTTAGACTTCAACTAGCCTTATCAAATCTTACCAAAGAATCATATATCAACTTGATCAAAGTTCGGGAACTAATAAATGTTCTTTCGTAAGACTTTGGGAGATTTCAATTCAATCTTTGGCAATAATAAATAAGAAAGTGATTTACACGTAGTAATGTATGAAGCTCGTCGGATTTGAAAATTTCAGATTCGGACTCTGATAATGGGACTATTTTTTGTTTGAATATGATTCACTTTTCATCGATGATCATTTAAAAACGTCAGGAAATTTTGAGTGCACTCTATGGACATCTACAACTAATAGAGTTGGTCGACATTTTTGACTAATGAAACTGTACTATTTTTTTGTTTCTACAAGATCGTCTGCAATTTCTTTTTTTTTTTTTGTTTTATATTTGTCAATTCACAAAGTCTTTCTCTACGAAATTTATCATTATGTCGTCATCAACTATCTTTTTACATGATTTTCTTGTTCCTAATGATGGTTCTCAAGGATCATTTGACGTAAATTTATTTTTGTATATATATCACTTGTTTTTCATCATTTTTTTTTCTAGCAGTTAACAAATGTTCCTCCTCAACGAATAAACTATCGACGTGAACGAAGTCCGTCTCTTGTACGATATGTTTAGATCGATTTTATTTGTAATAATATTTCTTATATTTATAGGAAGATAATGAATCAATATTTAAATCAGTTCGTACAGATTATCGACCGGTATGTTAAATATTTAAAACCTATAAATCGTTTTCTTGCTTTTTGTTTTATATATAAGACTTTTGTTTTTATATCTAGGACTCAATAACCGATCCTCCACTTCCTCGTCGTCGTGTTGCTAAAAAAACTACAGTCAGCAAATGTTTACCATCAAATAATAATAATCCAATAATTCATCAATCTACACGCCAAACAATAGCTAACGATAGTTATGATGATATGTCTCATTATACTTCACCAATAGCACGACAACCATCACAATCAATGACATCGATTAGTAATAATGAAGTAGACAAGAAAAAAATAAAAAAGATTTAATCGAAATCAAAAACTTCGATTGTTTTCTGAATAGGAAATTGGTCTTAGTCGAATACCTGATCAACCATTATTACCAACATTTAGTGATAAAATTCAACATGAACTTCTCATGGGTATGTTAATATAAAAGATCAATTCATATTAAATTATATATTTATAATTATTTAGGTAATCCTGAACCAATAATGAATGAATTAATTCGTGAAGCAGCTGATTTCTATATGAATGTCTATCCACAATTAACTCATGGTGTTGAATATAAAAAAATTGGTATTGCACTTATTAATGAATATCCTTGTTTAGCATGTGAAGATACAATTAATCCTCATGTATATGTTACGATTTTTGTTTTTGTTCGGAATATATTAATTTATATTTAATTTGACATTTATTTTTTTTTTCTTTTCAATTAGGGTTTAATTACATCTCGATTATCAGCTCGTATACGTAATGTTCGTCGCAAAATGCGTACAAGAGAACAAAAATGTCAAATGCGTGGAACAATTTATTAAAAATCTTCAATTAACGAATTGTTCTTGTACAGTAAATATCTTATTATATTATTTATAGTAATAAACAGGAAAATATAATTCATATTAGACTAATTTAATATTCTATTTCAATGTAAAACAAGATGACTTGTTCATACGAAGATGTTTTTTTTTTGGTTGAAAATTTATCATTAAGGAAGACATATTCGAAGTATATTGTTGGGAAATGTGTGTATGTGTGACATTGCATAATGTTAGAGAAAATAAAAATTCTTTTCCACTATCATTTTAATGATTTGATAGAGATTAGTTTCAATGAACACTGGGAATGTTATTATATATGGATCCTATATAGCGATTTACTTGTATATTTGGTTCGATTTTGCTGGTATTCTTATCTGAAGCAATACCCCGCGTTTAAGATAAGGAGTTATGACTATTACACTCGATTTTATACCCTAGATACGGTACTTATAAAAAAACCGAACAAAGAAATTTTGGTCTAAAACGTTGTCGATAGATAGCTCTTGAGGTCGTTAGAATCTCCTAAAATTTTCGATAAGAGACCACTCTTTTTAGCTGAAATTTTTATATAAAAATTCGTTGGTTCAATTGTTTTAAAAATACCGTGTCCAAGATAAAAAAATCTCGTGTAGCGACCATAGCTACAAAAGGTTGGTCTAGTCTCAATAGGCTCTACGTATTGACTGGGTCTTATGCCAAACGCAAGGTATCACATCGAAATATTTCCTAGTAAGAAGAAATGATCAATGTGATTGATCATCAACAAAGACGTTTAATATGTATAGCGGTTCAATAACTATCACAGAATTGAACGTATTTTGATTTTATTCTGTATATCTATTGTTGATACATTTAATTGAATTATAATGGTTTTTTTTCTGCCAGCTGTGTCATAACAAAATACTATGATGATTTATGTCCTGATCGTCTTAAGAATAATTGTATGTATTCGAACTCATCTACTGCTCATTGATAAATGGATTAATTTAGTTGTAAACCAGGCAAGAATAGTGAAATATCAAACTCAACATCATAATGGTTGGTTATATGCAACCGTGACATTATACGAAGAGGCCACATTAGATTTTCTTAACTAATCGAGCATTTGTGCTGATATTCTTTATATATCATGCGACATTTTTGGTTTTGTCTATCGACTTTCTCATGACATATGCGATAATATTACTAGGATTTTTCTATTTTTAGAAACTTTCATGACAGAAATTTTTATAAAATAAGAATTCGAAAAATGTTTTACATCATAATATTATAGAAAAAATAGTTCTATGCTTCAATTCAACAATCCAGCAACATCATATGACAAAAAACTTACATTATAGAAGAAATTTATTTAATAACAATCGATACACGTTATCCTTTAATAGTCTATTTGACCATGTTTTTTGAGCATAGTCTTCCATATAGACATAAACTTATTAAAATTTTTTTTAAATAAAATTTACTATTTTAAACTCATTATGGACTAAAAAAAATAACGATGATATAAATCGTGCTTCTGTTAGAATGCTTGACATTTAAATAAATTTAATTTACAGTATGAGAAAACTATTTACTTTAATTCTATATTTTTGTATATATAATTCGCAAAACTTTCCTAAGAAAAAGTTTACTTTAAAAATTAACTTAGATACTGATATTTGATATTTGATTAATGTTTATTTATTATTTCTTACATATGTATTCAATGTAACTCTCAAAAAATAAATCAAAATCTTTCATTATTTATGCATCGATATGCATTTGACATGTTGAATGAGGCCTTCGTCTATAATTTCTGTAAAAACACAAAAAAAAATTTAATAACTTTGTAATTTCAATTATTTATATTATAGGAAAAGTAATGACGTCAATTTATAGATAGTTCAAAGAAAATTTCTTCGGCTGTATACAGATGACAGATATGTAGGGTCAAGTTTGATTTCTACCCATGATCCAGGCTTACGCAACAGAGAATTGTCATTATAATCGAGTTATCGTATAGATTATATCAATCAAAACATGAAGAAAGAACGATGACAATGACAAAGTACTATTCATCAACTAAATAAATCAAAAGACGAGTACATAAGAATCTTTTTCTAGATATTATACCAATTGACCCTAGAATAGTTGTTTCTATATCAAGAATGATACTAAAGCAGATGTGCCGGAACTAAAATAACTTAGTTCCATCCACTTTTGACACTGGTAGTTCAAACAGTACTCTCTATTTCTTTCATATATTATTATTCTTTTTCTATGACTCAAACCAGTTTGTACTTATAATTTGTATATTGTAATATTCGTGGTTCGTTTTCAATCTCTTGTCAATATTCACGAAATCATTTTGGCCGAATTTAAACTCTTGTGTAAGATGAAACCTGAATTGCCAAGAATAGAACAGTTCTCCTTTAATAACATTTGGATGAATAGATAGTGTAGCGTGCACTTTAATATATAAAAGCATAAACTTTCCTTTTTCATTTAAATATAAAATGCCATTTCTAGTGTAAAAAGATGCAAAGAAAAATTTTTCTCAAATGTCCAATAAAATACAATAGTGCTGGTATCATAACTTTTGGTATACCTTACATATGAATAGTAATTGATATCTAAAAGAAAAATTTGCATATTATATATATCAGAAATTTGACAAAATTGTAGAATTCATTATTTGTACAATAGAATAAAGATATCTATTACCCCCCAAAAAAATGAATCATTGTGAGTTTTCATGAATGCTTACCTGCAATTAAAACTAAAGACTAACTCAAATAGTGCTTATTAATATATTTATCGTGAAACTTGTTGATAGAAAAGTTAATACATGTTGACATATAAGATCATAAATACAACATTATTCTAATCATTAGCGATACAATACAAATCAAAAATGAAGAATAAACAAGAGTTCGTTTACTGACACAATTCATTATATGAAAGTGACCTATTAATTAGCTGAGTTAATCCTATACTACACTGCAGTTTATTCTTTCCATTAAGGTTTATAATAGCTTTATTTAATGTCAGGCGTATTCAAATACATCTGTTACACATCTACAAACAATATACTAGATTCAAAATAAGAACATATTTAAATTTAGAATGTTTTTATTATATAAAATCTCTAAATGTAATAAGATTTAATGTCTTAGTAAACAGAATACTTAAATAAAATGCGAAAATACTTTTCAATAACGCATTAGTAAATTGCTTGACAATGTTTCACGTCTGTGCGCAAAAAGAAAAACAAATGTATATTTTGAATTAAGTTTTTATAAAAAAAAAAGAAAATTCTAGCATCAAATGAATATGTGCTTTGAAATGGTTCGTTATTCAAAATGTATCAAAGTTCTTTCATTGTCACGCAAACATAAAACAGAATGAGGTCAAATTTTGATATACTGGACTGAAATAAAATCAAACTATTTGTCATCACTATTTTCGTTATATCATTATAAATTATATTGACTTTAAATAAACATTTACATATCATATTTCAAATACATATTCTCTACAACTTTTTATGACAACCAAATTATTTAACCATTGGTTGTACATTATTTATTCAGTTTTAATGATGATTCAGTTTTTTCAATGTCAATATACAATCAAAAGATGTAGACACAAATGTAACTATCGTATATGAGAAAAGTTTTGCATCATCACTCAACACGTGTGTTATCGTGTTATTTCTCATAAGGTAAAGTATATTTTGTCATTGACACCTGAAATCATTTTTAATTCTACCAATGTTAGATAAAATGTACTGTTAGAGATAGTGTAAAAAAAAAAATCAAAACATTCATCCCTCCATCAATGTTTTCTATGAGATTAATATTGATGACTTAGTAAAGTATCTTCATCATGTTTAGTTGATATCAGGTTCTCGTTGTATTATTTTGTTGAACTTAATGCTTTATTATCTTTTCTTTCAACAATTCAAGGAAATTTAATCTAGCGACATAAGACGTAACGATTTGTGTATCGAGCTTACTGTTTTTAGAGAGATGTGTTTGAGAATAACACAACAGAAAACATTGCATGACAAAGCATTCAAATCCATTGACACAGACGTTATTGTTCACTTGTATTGGAAATGAAGATGAGCAATAATCCTTATGTTTTGAAATATTCAATCGCATATCTTTTGAAAAAAATACAACGATCAACGTTTGATCATGTTCTTAAACAGAGTTACATGCAAAACAACAAGTATCGCAAAAACATTTGTCATATTCATTATAGAAATCGTGATGATGATGATGTTGTTTTTTATTTATTTTCATAAATATAAGATTTATTTCAAGAGACAATTGAAAAAGAAAATCAGTAATGAGTATTCGTATACAACAACAACAAGAAATAAAAACTGGCACGAAAAAAGTATATGTATGCAATCAACAAATGAAGACATGTGTTGTAGAAAACGAAAAGCAATTAAATAAAAATAAGCATAAACACTGGGATTAGTAAATATCCACTCCATAAAAGAAAACTAAAGCCCATAGTTAAAAGGAAAAAAAGAAAGGGGAAGTTTATTGCCAAAGAAGATCCGATGACGCTGGCATGTATTCTGTAACAGGACGAGTTGGCATACCATATATTAATTTTGATGCTGATGGATTATTTAATGAATTAGCAAAGGGTACAAACTGAGAAAATTGATTATTTAACTAAAAATAAAAATACAAAATAAAATGAAAAATTATTTAAGAAATTTAATATACTTCATGAGGTGTAAAAGTTGTTGATGGACTTTGAAGAGTAGGTGTACTCATATTATTAGGATTATTATGATGCATTGGATTCATTCCAGGTCTTGGTGAATATAGTTGACCTTGCTATAAATTAAATTAAATTAAGAAAAAAAAAAATTTATTATGGAGTTTTTGTTCTGATAATAACGTACCGATGATTGAAATCCAGGATGAGCTCCAAAAGTAGATGATTGTTGATAAAGATTACTTCCAAATGATGCTGATTTATGATGAGCATGAAGATGATGGTGTTGAACTTGTGGATGAGTCAAATGAGGTGAATTGACTAAATAAAGATAGAACAAGGACCTAATTAATAATAAAAAAAAAAACATATGTGACATATTCCTGCTTTTGAAAATTATCCATACAGCTTCCTCTTGTCTCAAATGGTGATGAAAGAATCTTTCTAGATGTTAAATGACGTTTTTAACCGAGATGTTAATTTGATGAGCACTAGTGAATAATAGAAAAGTCTAAAATAGTCTGGTTTTTCGGACCTTCATTCTTGAAGTATTAATAAAATTCTCAATAAGACTAGGTAATTGGGCAAGTCGTAACTTTTTTTAATATCTCCTATCTTGAAATTTTGAATATTGTAGATTCTCTCATGTATAAAAGCAAATTTTGTTCATATATTTACGTCTCCAGAAAGGAAACACTAGTTGCACAGTGAATTAATCTCATCAAAAACTTTGTTCATGCAAAATTCGAAGTCAACACTCTCACCAAAAATAAAGAGACCCACAGAGTTTTGTTGAAAAATCGAGAAAATTTTTGATATCTAGAAAATGAATACCTAGGAAACCAAACAATGCTAGATGTTTCTATTACTCAATAGTACATATATCAAATGAATATCATTTCAGTTGAAAACCGGTTTGATAACTGGAAAAATTCTCTTGTGAATTATGCCTCGGAAATTATGAGTTCATTTTCATATAAACACAGAAAGATAAGACTATCTTCGCATAATTGATCATTATTTCATAATAAAATAAGCAAAATTTATTTTTTATTTTGTGATTTTCTATCATTTCACTATTCTACAGTGATAATATATATTTTTGATTATAAACTTTTGTCTATATATATATATAGAAAAAATATTTCTTTTTCAAAATTTGATTATATACCATTCGATAGTTGCATTGTTGGTGGACGAATATTCATTCCTGTAGTATTTACTGTTGATGTTTGAGGTGTATTAAATAATGCCATAATTTTCTCATTACTCATAACATTACTTGTATTAGTTGAACTAGTATTATCATTGGGAGATAAGAAAATATTTTGTAAATCTTTTTCTAAATTATTTGTTGTTACATCATTTTCGTTTACATTCGTCGATGGTGTTGTAAATACATCATGTAAAGAATCCATAATGTCAATTGAAGAAGCTTTGGGAGGATTAGTCGTATTATTTGAAGATGCAGATGGTAAAGGTAATGATGGTTCATCTAAAAATATATAAATATCAATATGAATTTAGCTTGAAATAAAATATTATAAATATAATTACCTAAACCTAATAAATCCGGAGGATTTTCTATAACAACAGCAGGTTGTATAGGAGTTGAAACAGATGTTGTCGAAGATGATGGAGTTGTTGTTGTCATTGTCGGTAATTGTATAGTTGGTGTTGAACGACCATTACCTGTTTGTCGGACAGGATTCGTAGATGTTATTGGTGCAGCGATTGGTTTTAATTTTGGAATGTTATTATTATTATTATTATTATTACTAACATTTTTCTCTACCTAAAATAATATTTAAAAAAAATGAATTCATATCAAAAAAAAAAAAAACTTTACTTGTTCTACTTCTGATGTTGTTTCAATTCGTCGTTGATTTGTTTCTGATTCAATAAGCTAAAAACCAAATGTAAAAATAAAATTCATTATAAATCATTTCTATTTTCTTTTCTTTTCTTTAATCATTAAGCTAAAGCACAAATCAAGAACAAGACAACACTAACATCACTAGGCACCGTTATTTCAGGTGGAATCCATTCTTTAGCAAGCCATCTACGCTGTTCATATTTTGCACGAATAAATGCTTCCAATGCACTAGTCAAATTCATTCATAAGCATAAAAATAAAAAGTATAATTTTTTAACATACGAATCGGCTTGTGGACGTCGAAATCCAGCCGGTAAATTAGCTTCATATACAGCACGCGCACGATTATTACCCATGACTTGCATTGACTAATTAAAATATACAATATAACACAAAAAGAAACAAGACAATATGTTTTTTTTTCATACAGCTATTTGTTCTGCTGTCCATGAATCTAAATTAACTGATTTAACTTTTGATATGTGTACACCTAAATTTCGATGAAAACCGGCGCAACGAATACATATAAAAATACCAATATTCCAACTAGCCCATCGAGGACCTTAAAAAAGGATGATAATAATAATCAATATAAGAAAAATAAAATTATTTTACTTTTTGCATCACAATCAACACAAAAACGATTATCATCTTCTTTAAGCATTTGTGAAAGTATGATTTGATATTTTTCTTGCATTTTAGATTTTTCACGTTCAGATCGTACAGACATGATTTTAGAAAAGTAATTTATATTATTATAAATACTCTGAAAAATGATAAAAAAAAAAAAACAAAACAAAACAAAAATCAACAAAAACGTATAAATTCTAAAAAAACATACCTCACAAAAGCAGAATCAGAGAATTGAATGACTATACATATCAATCTATCCAATGACGTCAAAATAATATTCTATTGGCTTAATACAATGTACCAACCAGAAAAATACAATAAAGAGTGTGCACTTCACTTTTGTTGAAACTATAGATTTTCTTCGACAGCTAATGTGGTTCCTATGAATTATCTAACATCATTGAGACGGTATTTTCTCGTCTCATCGAGAGAGTAGTTTTCTCTTTTTATTGACATCAGCGATGGACAACATCACTGTGTTCCGTTTCAATTCCAAGAAGTTGTAGTTGCCATTTCTACTCGACACAATTTTTTTCTGAGCAATTTTCCAATTTTATCGGAAAAATTTTATCTTGAGGGGAAAAAAATTAGCTAAACCGTAAAGATGCGTATCTGATATTATTAAAACGAACGTTATCATCAGTAGAAAGGTCAGAAAAAAGGTTTCGATTAAAGGGTATGAGAATGGATGTAAATGTTGCGCTTCTCTACTCCAACATACATGAGAATCGGAGATTTGATACCATCAACTTAATGTAAATCTTGCTACCTTCAATCCACACTTATATGTTTTCTAAACTGAAAGAGTAGGGTCTTGAAATAAAACTTCACGTGGATCTGCCTTTCTGTAACGCAGTTACCATGTGGTAACTATGGCAAAAAAAGAATGATTTAGTAATTATTGTACAACTGAGCACCTAGTAATTATATTTTCAAACGATATCAAGAAAGATTATAAAGACATCATACATCTAGTCATTGCTGAAAATCGTGTATAGATGAGCATATCATTGTTTCATAAATTATAATTTGTTGAGTAAAGTTGATCATAAAATTATGATAAACGAAAATCTTCTTTATAAACTATGTAATAAAACTAATAAAATACGAGTTCGTTGTAACTACAAATAGTGTTAATATGAACCAATTAGAAAAACGTGTTCTTCATTTTGTTATTATTATTATTGGAAAGATGAATAATAATGCAAATAGAAAAAAAAAATCATTGCAACAAGGCAGTTTCTTTAACAATCTAGAACAATAACTATTATGAATGGACTTTATCAGAAGTATGTATATGTCGAAAACTAGTCAGTTATAATTAAGATAACTGGTTTTTATATTATATGGCTTAAGATTGAGATTAATATCTATGAAGAGATAGATTTTATTTAACTCATGTTCACATCTAAAAGCAACTGCATGAACATCCATAAACCATCAGTCTAGAGATAAGTGAATGGACTGTCAATGAACGTTACTTGTAGTGATTCAGAGATGGACAAGCCAGGAGTTTTTAAGGTTCAAGTCAAGTCATTAATCGCCAAAAAAATTATTCAATCAAGTCACAATGCTTTCCAAGTCAAGTCACAATGCTTTCCAAGTCAAGTCAATTCAAATAATGACTATATATTATCATCGAGTTGCCGCTTATCTGAAGTACATGAAAGAATTTCTTTTTCTTTGCTTCTGCTCTCATAGGTATTTTTAGTGTAGACAAGAATTAGACCCATAAATTGCAAAAATATGTCCATTTTTTTTTTCTTAACTTGTGACTTGACTTTGAAGACCAAGTCACAAGTGAAGTCAAGTCATCCAAAGATTTCTCAAGTCAAATCAAAAAAATGACTTGACTTGCCCATATCTGTAGTGATTGATGAACTATAGAAAAATTGTGCATGCAACATGAACACAACAGAACAACTTGACAACAATATGAACAAACCGCCACGAATAAAAAAAAATTATTTTTTTCGAAATCATCGAATCCTTATTTTAATACAATGATATGAAAAATGTCCTTTATCATTAGATGAATATTTTAATAAGATTAATAAAATATTATAATAATATTTTGTTGTTATTATCTTATAAATTATTGAGTTATGTTCTTATTTCTATTATTACAATAATTTTCTCGAATACAAAATTATATTTTTATTTTTATTTGCAAAATACTGCTGAATAAAAAGTGTCGATCAAGGATAAATAATTAGTTGACGACAAACGTTTCGCCCGTATTGAAATGAATCTTTTACATTATTTTGACGTATGAGAATAGAACACAATACATATATATATACGGAGAAGTTCGAGACATTTGCGTAGCACATTGTAGTTTTATAAGTATTTGCTTCTTCTTTGAGCAAAGTGAAAATATGTGAATACATCCATTTTTGAATGGCTTAGTGAGAGATAAGATGGATTGTATAATGTGAGATCGAAATTTCGAGCTAATGGATTTTTAGCGAATGAATTACAATTCGAAATCTTGCGCTCAGTGTTCGTAGTATTACCTGTTGATGGAGCATAGACAAAGCTTTTCCTTCTGAATGTTCAAAAGTTATAAGCTCGAACTCAATTCACACGATCCATCTCATCTCTTAATAATCCATCGAAAAATGGATGTATTCACATATTTTTTACTTTGCTCAAAGAAGAAGTAAACATCTATAAAACTAGCATGTGCTGCATAAACGTCTCGAACTTCTTTGTACATATCGTGTTGCATTCTATTCTCATATATTGAAACAATATAAAAAGATTCATTTCAATATGGACAAAACTTTTGTCGTCGACTAAATGGTCACAATGTTTGTGATCAAATGATTTTGTAAAAATAGTTTTCATGTCTATTGAAACTACAGGAAGAATTATACTAGTAGCATAATCAAAAAAAAAAATTCTAGAAGAGCTCGGCCTCCTAGCGATGTCTATAGATACTATTAAAACCTTCTGTTAACATGTCTAGAGGGCACTCAAATTTCATTTTCTAAACGGAACTCAATCGTTTATTTAACAAGGAAAAAGAAAACGATTTTTGTTTCTAAGACAACGAATATATCATGATCATATCCTTTGCATCATTATTACATGTCAATCATATTAGAAATTTGTTATAAATATTCTTGTCAAATTCACGATTTTTCAATCTGAATCTATCTTATATAAAGAATTAAAACGAAAAACAAAAAACAAAATCATTTTTCTTGCTTTAGATGCATGATACTTGACGGATAGAAAAGGAAAGAATCAAAAACTCAAAGAATATTTCTCTAAGGCATTAACTTGGTTAATAAAGATCAAAACAGGTGTCTATTGTTTGTAGATCATTTCTCACTAGAAGGCTGACATTCTCATTTTTCACTAGTTTACATTCATATATTTTCTTATATGTATCTTTCATCTATCTTTATATTGGTTCTTAAAACTCAAAATCCATAGAAAAGTTCACGTATACTATTAACATTTTTTCTTTCTTGTAACAAATAACGAGATAGTATTGATCTTCTATAAGTACGTGCCTTTTCTTTTTCTATTTTTTGTTCGTATTTTTCTCTTCCGATCAATAATTGAGTAGTTGTTTGAGATGAAAAAAAAAGCTACAGTCATTCTTATTATTTTTGATGACTTATTTTATGTCTATTTCCGTTTTGTTTTTCCATTTAGATTGTCAACGAAAAATACTTTTTCTTTTGATGTATTATTTTTCAAAACCGACTAGGTGAGGAAAAAAACACTTATCAATAATATTTACTTTTTTTTCTTTTATTATTTCTTACCGATCAAATAATGAATTAATAATTTAAGTATTCTTACGTAGATGAACAGTTGTCAGATCATTTTTTTCAAATGTATAATTATTACTTTTTTTTTTCTTTTTGTTTTGATTATAATTGATAAATGAGATACTGACTCTATAGAAATATCTTGATACAAAGAATCTATGTTGAAAAACAAGTTATATCATTGATATTTTACCATATTGTCAATAATCTGTCTCGGATTCTACATCGAACTCTGAGATAAAATGTTTGAAATTATTTTTCTAGGAAATCAACGCAAACGAAGCGTGAATTGTCGTTTTTTTTTTCTCTCGTCAAGACATAAATCATTGTTTGGATATCAATAAGGCTAATTGATAACTGTCGCTTCGCAGCAGTGCAAACTCATCACTAGTACCATCGATACTGACAACGGCATTAGAATATATATACGACACAACAGTTGTACAAATGCTGATCTTAGATTTTTTTTTTCTCTTTGGGCATCTGTTATAGTTGTCTAGTTTGATAGCATAGCCAGTTAGAACATATATATGTATATATATATGCATATCCGAATATATTGGAACACTTGTATTAGAAATAAGAACTTTTAGTTTCGTCTTCTTTTTCTACGTATTGATAAAACAATCAAAAGCAATATTTTTCATAGAAAACAATCATAAGTCGGGTTTATTTTGTTAGACAACATCGTTGTGTTTTTCTTTTCCTCACGTTTTCTTCTTCACATATAAAATATTTTTAACGTATATTTGATTATTTAATTAATATATTCTCCTATAATGTCTCTTCTTTATTATCGTGTTTTCAATGATGTAATTGATGTATTTCGTCGACGTAAAGCAGTGAGGTAAGCAAATATATATTTAATGATTCATATAAACGACATAAGACAAGTAGATAATGTAATGTATTAATCATCATTGAATATCACTTTTCTGAAAGACTTTAGACTTTAAGAATGAAAAACTTAATTGATGTATGTCCGTTTTCTGTAATCTGATCGCATAAGAATGTAATATGTATTACTTTTGTATCTAGTATGATTTTTTTGTTTGATTTTAAAAAATAAATATTAATTTTTCGCTGCATTTGTTTTTTATATGATTAGGAAAGAATTAGATGGGTTTTAGAATGTATATCTTTTTGATTCAATAGTTACATCTGTTTTTTTTCCCTTTCTAATTGATAATTGTTTAAACAGAATATAAATTGTACATATTTATTTTTATATAAATATAGCAGTAATGTAAAAGTAACTTTCTAATAGCTTTAGATAGAGTTCAGTTTTTTTTTTATTCGAAGTCAAGACTGAAACTGATTTATATTAATTGTATTTATTTTCTAAATAAACTTTCATTATATGTATTTTAAATAAATATATAAAATATCTATGTGAGCTAAAAAGTTGTTAACATAAATTGTGTCATATGAATTATTTTTTTTTTCTCTTAACAATTTTTAAATAATTCATATTACTTGAAAACTATCTTCATAGAATAATTAAAATCATTTATAACATTTATTTTATGTACTCATAGAATAAGATCGATATTATTTAGCGTTTATAATTCGATTTCCTTCATATATAGCTGCATCCTATCGATCTATATACATATTCAATCATTATGTCATGTCTCCTGAGAAATATCTCGTAGGCGTTCTCTTTCTCATCTTACTATTCTACCTTAAGAGAATGTTAGATCCTATTAATTGATTCACATCCATAAATATATGCAAATGAATAAACCACCGATTTCATAGATATATGTCATTTGATCAAGAGTGATGACATCTCAAAGAAACGGTCCATCAAATGCACTAAAAATAAAACAAAACATAGAGAAAAGTATAGATCTATACACATATATATATATAAATCTAAGGATCTGTCTATTTCTATAATTTTCGAAAAGATATAAGTAGACATTAATTGTTAAATATATAATCAAATTAAATAGACTATTGATAAATTCAAGATTGTAAATGACACAACAACAAATAAAGGTTTGTTTTTATATGATAAGTTGTCTATTCATTAATCTATTTGATCTTATTTGGTTAAAAAAATATAAGAAAAATAAACAATAATTATGATGTATTCATTTATTCAGTCAACCAAACATAGTTAGTTACATAACCCTTGTTTGATTTACATCTGTTTTCTGTCTTCTTTTTTCTTTAATATTGGTACATTCAAATAGAGAGATGATGTTCCTTCTAAATATTGATAGGAATATTTTTTTTTCAATACATCTAAATATTTGTTTATTAAACATAGATTAAGAATAATATTGATACAATGATTATTATCTTAAAGATGTTTTATTTAAGATAATCTAAATTATAGTAGCAACTTTTTTTTTATTCGATCAATACTCATATAATCATTTTTCTCATATAGTATATATACACATAGGAGATGTAATAAAAAATATATATATTTATATGAATATAGTTTACCTGTTGTTTAATAAATAAAAGAAAACAAAAGGAACTTGATTTATTTGGCACTAATAGAATTGATACAGATGCAGTTATCTCTGCGTATATAACAACTGTTTATATATAATATCCTGTCGATTATATAGAGATATCAGAAAATATGACCTCAGGCTATGAAGATTCTATGGTTATGAGTTCTAATAAGTTGTTGATACATCCAGGGTTAAACTTCTTTTGATGTTTCACAAATCATATCTCTTTTTTTTTCTCTCTACGATCTCCGTCCTCTACTCTTTCTTGCATATTGTTCTATAAACTATCATTTCTTCTGCTCGATTACTTGTAATAAACGTCCGGAAAAAAAAAGAAATGCTTGATATTCATTCGGGTGTGTAAGTATGTTAAATAATCAAACAAATGGGAATTCTCTTATAATTGGACAATCTGTATAAAGCACATAGAACGAACAAAGCAAAAGGGATGGACTTTTTGCTAACGTTACTGAAGCATGTTGATGCCTCTTTTTGTATATAACATTGCATTCGACAAGACGACGACAGATACCAAAAAGTAGTGTTAGTTGTGTAAGTAGTAGATGTAGTCACTGAGCAAATAGCAAACATAAACGACAATATGGATAGTATACAAGAACAAAACACATTGTGAATTAAAATAAACAGCTGATAAAAAGAAATCAACAATGCTGTTTGACGTGAATAACAGACACCGCCATGGATCATTATTGTCAACTCATAGCAATAAAAACCGTTCGTCGAGTATTATTAGTGTATATGATAATCTTGTTGTAAGAGCAACAACAACAAATGGAGATATTTCGTGAGTATCCTATTAAATATGATAAATATAAAATCACATCATTTGTTATAAATCATTAAATAAATTAGATGAAAAATTATTTTGTTTTTTTTTTGATCGAAACAAAATAGGCATTAATAACATATTAATGGAAAAAAAAAGAAACATAACAGACTTGACTGGTCTATAATAAATTGTCCAGAGGATTATCACAATTGATAAATGTTACATCATTTATACACTAATCATAATTCTTATACACAAAGAAAGCTTATTATTATATATATCGTTCCCTCTCTCTCTCTCTCTCTCTCTCGATATATATATATAGATCAGCATCTGATTGATGCCAATAATCATATCATAAAATATTCGTCATTTACTTTTTTTTTTCTTTGTTCTTCCTATATACATTGCCAGTTAGTTAATCACCGTCTTGTTTTCCTGTCGATATTTAAGAATATTCTTTAGTGAATAATTTATAGGACATATTTATTCTTCTTTTCTCTTTTGACCACCTATCGTTAAAAAACACATGTTTAAACATATTACAGAATCTTCTTGTTCTAATTTGTCTATTTTGCTGACAATATACATATATATATGTGTATACACTTCCTGTATAGTAGAGAAAGATCGAGTGATTTGTTCGTATCTAGTATCTTTACTTCTTTTGTTCTCCTTTTTTTTTCTGTCTATTATTGATCGTCAGTATAGTCGATCAGAGATAGCAAGTAAATAGGTCCTGTTGTTCTTATAGTAATGCCGATAGGAAGAATCAATCACTCTGTTTCTCTTCTTCTCATTTTCGGTTCCGAGCCGAATGCTATTGTTGATGTTGGAGTATCTTCATTATTGCTATTACGTTTGATCGTCTTCATCGACTGAGTTGTTATTGACATCTTTGGTTATATTGTGGTATTACAATAATTCTCATTTTAAATACAAATTCATCTTTGGCTTATACACACACCCACACACATATATATATTTGAAATTAATATTATTAAAAAATGTTCTTTTTTCGTTTTGGTAGAAAACAACGCCGAGATGAATTACTTGAAGCACAACAAAGACGTAGTGCTGCTCAATATCCAACAACAGGTAATATACATTTGGAACGAATGGAACGTTGTAAAAATTGCTGTAAATCATTTACAACATTTATATTTTCACGTGTTGGTCTTTGTTTACTTGTTGTGGCATATGCATTTGGTGGTGGTGTTGTATTTCAATTTCTTGAAGGATCTGAAGAAGATAGTACCAATAAAGTTCAACAACATGTAAACGCAACAGTTGAAAAGTTATTTGAACATACAATGAATTTAACAGTTTTTCATCAAGATAATTGGACAGCTGTAGCAAGAGGAATACTTGAAGAATTTCAAAAAGATATTGTTCGTCAAACAAAACGTGGTTATCAAGGTGAACGTCTTACTGATGATGCTAAACAATGGAATTTTCCAGAAGCTATTCTTTATGCAATCACAGTTATAACAACAATTGGTAAAAATTTCTTATTGCTTTTTTTTCTTTTAATTGATTCATAATAATAATTTATATCGTTTATTTTAGGTTATGGACATATTACTTGGTATGTATGTGTAAGAATTAGAAATAGGTTAATAGATTTTTAAGGTATAATTGTCCTTGGATTAAATAAATTTCCAGATTCTCATCATTACTTCATAGATAATAACAATAACAACTGTCGTCCATCTATTGATAACAAGATTATGTTTGCAATTGACATTAAGCGCGCATATATATATAAAAAAAAAAAAAAAGGTTTTCTTTTTGATCCACAGCTGTTAGAAATGAACTTATCGAGCACGTTATAACTTTTTAATTTAAAGAAATTATATTGTATTGATAGATTTTTAAGTAATCAAAACTTTACAAATTCAATTTCTAGACGAATTTTAAATTTTAACTGAATGTCGTCATTCTTTTCTTGTCTTAAAAATGCATCTTATTTTTGTTTTGATTTGTAAGATACTCAAATTGCATGATGATAGCAAGATTTGCATTTTGACACGACGATATATGATCAATATTTGATGAGTTTTTTTTTCTTGAAAATAATATAATTTTACAGATGTGAAATACTTTAATGTTCATGTAGACAAGAAGAAAGAATCTATGATATTTGTAGAAACACATTCGAAAAATGTCTAACAGTTGTTTCAAAATACAAAAACAAAAAGATTTTCCCATTGAATTTCGATTTTATGTCTCTATTAATAACTATTCTATGTATTGATACAATAAATTTTCAGTATGATTTTCTTTTAGTAAAACGAATTATGGAAAAATAATGACAATGATCTATGCAATATTTGGTATTCCATTAATGTTATTATGTTTAGCAAATATTGGTTCAACAATGGCAGATGCATTTCGTTTTATTTATTGTAATATATGTTGTTCATATTGTCATATGGTAAAAAAACGTCGTAATCTTCGAGCTTTACAATCCGTTGACTTATCACATGCAACATCATCATCACTTCCACAATCTTCAACAACAACAACATTAACATCAAATAATCTTCAACCACCTATAAATACCTTTGAACAACAACCATCAACAAATGTTGTTGAATTTGTTGATAATCTTAGTATTGATTATCGTAAAGTTACAATACCGATTAGTGTCACACTCTCGTTACTTTCATCGTATTTGATACTCGGTGCATTACTTTTTAGCGAATGGGAAAATTGGAAATTTTTAGATGGTGCTTATTTTTGTTTTGTGACACTTGCAACAATCGGTTTAGGTAAAAATTCTAGTTAAATAAATATTAAAAAAAAATAAATAATAATAAATGAATGCTTTGTTTTCTTTTTGTCTAAAATTATTCTATTCATAGGTGACCTTGTACCAGGTAAATCAATAACATCAACACAAGTTGAAGGTAAACTTATTATTTGTGCACTTTATGTTCTACTTGGTTTATCATTAATGGCAATGTGTTTTAATTTAATGCAAGAAGAAGTACGAGCAAAATTTCGACGTTTAGGAAATAAACTTGGAATTATTGACGATCCAAATTATTGGTAGTCGATTTTATTTAGTTATTTATTTAAATTAGATATTTAATAAAACAAATAAATTTTATTTGTTGTTGTGTATTGCTTTATTTGTTGTTATTTTATAGATTAATATTCTTCATTTCATCTTCTTTTCTAATTATTGTTGTTGTTGTTGTTGTTATTGGAATTTTTTTTTTCTTTTTCTTTCTCATTGATAAATGTTTGAAGAACAAAATGAACAATATTTCATCCATTCTGATGTATTTTTATCAACAGAAGATAAAACAAATTATGGAAAATTTTTTAAAAATTCTATTCAATTTTTTATATTATTAAATGAGAATCATGGAGATATTAATGTTGATGATGATGGTGATCCAGATTTATGTCGTCCAGAACGTATTGATTTGACTTTAGGTATATCTTTAGTTAACGTGAGAATGTCAAAAAATTAATTTTTTGTCATGAACAAAACAATGACGACCACAGATATATTTAAATATGTGGTATCATACAATAGATATGATTACATGAATACTGCATTTCGTTATCTTAGACAATGTTGGCAAGCGACCAGAATAAGAGAAACCTCATAATAAGAACTTGAGATGTATCTATTTCTTTTCAATTCTTTTATCTTCGGTCAATATTACATCGAACTATATCTGAAGAGAAGTAGTTCATAGGCAAAAAAAATGTTTATTCTTTATTTTGAAATATTCATCTCATCTTTTCTCACATCCTCAATTTATTAAAAGTTAAAAGCTATTTTTTGTCACATTTTTCTTCTGTCATTATGTTTTTTTTTTCTTTTTTATAAAATCGATCTTTACATTATTAAATATGTATAATTTTCTTCAATAGTTCATCGTAATGAAACAAATGTATCTGAATGTGGATATCAATTATGGAATGGTGCTTTACTTCTTTGCGATTATATTTTAACAAATCAAACACGATTTTTAAATAAAACAATTCTAGAATTAGGTGCTGGTATTGGCCTTTGTAGTCTTATTGCTAGTCGATTTGTATCGAAAATTATTTGTACTGGTATATTATAATTTTTCTTGTTGATTGATTAATATAAAAGAAAAGATTTTATTTTTTTCATAGATTATGATAATGATTTATTAGAGGTAATTAAACAAAATATTGAAATAAATAATGTTGTATGTAAAAAAGAATGTATTGAAATACAAAAATTTGATTGGAAACAATTTAATTCAAATGAAATAAATAATCATATTGAAATTATTTTTGCAGCTGATGGTAGAGGAAAAATTTTTTTTTTTTCGCTTATATTATTATTTTCTATTTTATAATTTATAGTTATTTATGATGATGATTTAACTGATGCATTATTTAATGTATTTACAAAATTATTTCAAGATAAATTAAATCTTCATTCAATTTATATAACAATTGAAAAACGAATTAATTTCTATCTTGATACATTATCTGTTCAATGTCCAGCATATGAATATTTTCTTGAAAAATTAAATCAATTTAAAATTAATTTTCCATTATTAATAATCGAAGAAATTAATACAGATCTAAAATCTATAAAACAATGTACAAAAATTTATAAACGAACAAAAGAATTAGTAAAAAAAAAATCAAAGTTTTCTATGCATTTTTTTTTTATTTGAATTTTTTTTATTTTAGCTTCTTTGGCATATTTATCATCCAGATAGATATTCATCATAGATTGTATGTATTTTATCTAGAATATTTGAATCAGTCAGATTAATTGTTATATTATTTGTATTTAAAATTTGTCATAATGAATTTTTTAAACGACTTGGTTTTGTTAATTTAAGACGTTGTAATAAAGGATCATCATCATCAGATTCTTCTTCAATTAAATACTTTTCTAATGAAGCCATTGGTAATATGGATGAATGATCACCATGATCATATATAGAAATATATGGTTTGATTTCTACTTGTCTATTTGATTGAATAGAAATATTCATTTGATTTTCTAATAATAATAAATGATTAATATGATTAATTAAATTTTCTAGTTCATCTCGTTTTTGTATTGTGATTGAATTTAACATTTTTGAACGACGTTTATAATGATTATATTCATTTCTAAGACGATAATATCGTTGTAGAGTTGTCATTAGAATAATAAGACTAGTTGAGAATGAGATAAAGTAATATTTATGTTCATAGAGAAATTGATTGATCATGTGAAATAAATATGATAAGATCCATTTGTATTTTTATTTTATTAGAAAAAAATTGCGCTATTTTTGTTTTGTTATTATTTTGGCGCATTTTTAGATGAAATTATCTAATTATTGGATATGGTCTTTACTATTATTATTGATAAAGATTGTTTCAACAAGAGATTGGCTTGTCGATAAAATAATTGATATAACAACAATAAAAATAACACCATTAGGTACATTATTACTTTCAAATACGTTAATTAGTCGAGAATTTTTACTTGATCCGGATTTTGCTACAATTGATTTTCGTGATTTACATACAACTAATTCAAGTTTATTACGATGTGTTAAACCTGAAGCAATTATTACACTTGATGGTATTGAATATAATATTGGTGGAGTTATACCTAATACACAATGTGCATATTTTAATCGTACTGAATTTTGGAGAACTAAAACATTAGATACAAGAGCATTTCATTTTTCAACATATGAAATTGGACTACCCAAAGCTCCTTTTGCATATACACCAAAACGATTTGCTCCAAGTGATATACAATGGCCACCAAAAGGTATTCATTTAAGTGTTTATTTCAAGGCACCCTACTATGCGCCATTATCACATAAATATGTCACTGTTGTTGTTAATTATGAAATGTATGATGGCATACCATTAATAGCAAAATGGCTCGATGTAATCGATACAAGTGGTCGTGGTGATATTGATCTTTCTTTTAATTCAGTTGAAATTCTTGCTGTTAATCAACCATGGTAGGACTAAAATATATTAATTTAACAAAACCTAACAGTTTTGTTCAATTTCTTTTATGAAACACCATCTAAAAGCAATGTTAAAGCATGAGAATAAAAATTTAGATCTTTTCTTCACGTTATACAATAATATCTTGTTATATATATGAACTACTTTCTTATTACATTTCAACAATCTCACATTGATTAGCAAAACAAGTTATATCGTGTTTCATATATCTTTTTATTTTGCAGAAATTATACTAACTACTTTCTCTTTGATAGGTCACCTTTTGGTCATTCATGGTTATATGTTGAAGATGATCAACCTCCTGGTCATGGTACTAATGTATTATGGACATATGATATAGAAATAAATACAATTCCAGGTTCATTTCCACCATTAGTTAATTGTACCTATCAGATTGATCATCCAATAGTTGTTCCACTTGTAACACAATTAACATCATTTCGTATTCATGAACTTGTTATTAGTTCATCAGATGAAGAACGTCAGGCTTTATCAAAACATCGTCTTATACGTTTATTAGCACCACATACACAAGAAAATCCAATATTTTTTCATATGATTAATGGAAGTTCACCAGCATTTCGTGCAGTAATTGATCAAATGGCTGAAGTTGGTTTTGAAATGCTTATTTATTCATTTGGTTCTGGTTTTAATATGGAATCTGATGATGAAAAATATATTGAACAAATAACAAGTGATATTGCTTATGCAAATAGTAAAGGTATTGAAGTTGGTGGTTATGATTTAATTGCATTAACACGTCAAGTTCGATCCGATTGGATGGCAATTGATCCAAATACTGGTAAACCACGTGATAGTGCATGTTTTGCATCTGATTGGTATGATTATTTATTAAATCGTACATTAACATTTATGGATCGTACTGGTTTAATTATGGTTGAAACTGATGGTCCATATGGTGGTTATTCATGTGCAGCAACAAATCATACTCATCATCGTAATAATGATGATAGTGTATATCGACAAAATATTCTACAAGGAAAATATTATAAAATACTTCGAGAACGTTCTGTTTATATAAATCAACCAGATTATTATTTTTATGAAGGTGGTTCAAAAACAGGTATGGGTTATAATGAAGAACAATATTCATTACCACGTTGGATGGATATTAGTGTTTCAAGGTGAATAGATAAAAATTTTTTGAAGAAAATTTTATTTTACTTTTCTTTTTTTTTCTATAGACAAGGAATGTTTGATGACACATATCAACGAATTCCAACAATGGGTTGGATGTTTGTACCATTAACTGTTTATCATGGTGGTGGTGCTGCTGCACAATTTGAGCCACTTGTTGAACATCAAATTGAATATGAATGGGCATTAGCTCAATATTTAGGTGTGATTTTTTGTTTATTAATTTTGTGACACACGATTTAATAGAAGTATTGAAGTAAAAATTTAAAATTCTCTCGTCCTCTCTCCACAGACATCACGAAAATTAATTTCTTTCTCCATTTCTTCGTTTACAATACCAGTAGTTCCATTGTATTTCACGTACAGAGATTGTCCTAACAGTCTTTCTTTTTTATTTATTTATTTTAAATTATAATAATAGGTGCGGGTGTTGCTGCTTGCTATCGAGGTTTTCGTCTATATGATACGGATGAAACAAAAGCATTAGTTACAAAATGGGTTAATTTTTATAAAAAATATCGTTCAATTTTAATTCGTGATATTATTCATGTAAGATATTAAATTTTTCTTTCGTATTTAAACTCTTTTAATATCAATAATAAAATAGATTCGTCGAGCTGATATGCAATCTATTGATAGTTATATGCATGTTGATCCATATTCAAATGATATTAAAGGTATATTATATCATGTTGATTAATAATATTGAGAATATTTTAATTAGGTCTTGTAATGGTATTCAATCCAACATCAGATTCAATTGAAACAATTTTACCAGCTCCTCTATATTATACAGGTTTAAGTGATATAGCACAAGTATCAGAACAAGAAAATACTTGGATAAATTATACATTAGCTCGAGATTATCATATTGATTTACCTATTACACTTCCAGCATTGGGAATAACATGGTTTCTAATTAAATGAATAGAAAAAAAAAACAATAATGTATTCATATGTAATTGTAATTTAATGTATTTTCTATTTGTAGTGAATAATTTCTCTGTGATATTTATTTGCAATAGAAATCAAAAAGATTTGTTTTTTTTTTCGTATTTAAAATATTCATTCTTCACTTTTTTGTTTTGTTAGAATAAAATTTTTAAGAAATTTATTTCATGTATATTTAATCTAATGTTTTTTACAATTATAAAAAACAATCAATAGATTATTTTCTTATAAAATATCTATAATTCATAATATTACGTTTTTCTGACTCTCAAAATATTAAATCTTAAATGTAATACAATTGAAATAATACATTATTTTAAAGATATCTTTAATGACCCGTTTTGTGTATAGAAATTCAGATAATATCAAATCAGTTATCGGTTGTTTTAATATGTTTATCTATGTTTTATTTTACATATATCTTAGCATAAATAAGATATGATACTAAAGAAATTCTACACCCGCAACCAAGAAATTTTTATTAGAATATGATTGAGAAAAATTTCGAGTTTATATTTAAAAAATAGGAATATTGTTTGTATTGTTATGTTATATTTATCATGTCGTATGCACATTAATACATAAACATTCAATGATACAGAAGAGAGAAAAAAAAAATACACGTCAAAAAATACAAAGAAGAACAAATTGAACGATCATTATGTCTGATTTCAACATCAACAGGAGAAAAAATAAATTAATAGAAGCAAACCATTTGGTATTAACTCTTGTTTAGTTTAAGTAAAAAGATCATCAATAAATTAATCCACAATTCAGGTATTAATACAATGGTAAATCTTTTATTAATAACTACTTATTTATACATATATATATATACGATGATACAGTAAATAATAAATAATTTAAGCTAAATAAATCTTATTAATAAGTTTTATTGATGATCGACATATAGGACCTAAGAAAAACAAAAAAAAAATATTTCAATGAAAAAATTTTTCTATAAAATTTATTTGATATTTACATTGTTTTGTTCCATGTTCAATTAATTCTTTAGCACATGAATAACATAAACAAATATGTCCACAAGGAATAAGTACTGTATCTCGAAAATGATCCAAACATATAGTACAATCTTGACTTAATTTAACATCATATTCATTTTTTATATTATTATTATCTGTTGATGTTAATTCTTGATTTGTTTTCATTGTATTATTTATTTGTTGTAATGAATAATATCTATCAAGATTTTTTATATAACCTAAAGAACGTACGGCTACAATATCACCTTTAAATGCAAGAAATGGATAATAAATAAGATTTGAATCAACATGAATAAAATCTTTTAATTTCGAATTATTATGTGAATATTCAATAATACCATCATGATTAAATGTAAATAAAAATTCATCACCACGATCAATTGTTGTTTTATTACCTAATTTAAAATCTTGTAAAATCCAAAATTCTGAACGATCATTTATTTTTTCAATATCAAGTGGTAAATCATTTGTACGTAATAAATTTTGTGTATTACAATTTGTTAAACCGAATTGTATATACGACGGTAATAAATTTGAAATTGCTGATGTTGTTGTTGTTGGTATACGAGATTCATTTAATGGTGTTATACTTAATATTTGAATTAATAAACCTGAACTAATTGTTAATGGTTCAGAAAAAAATACAAGACCATCACAAGTTTTTGTATTGTCATATAAAACTATCGATTGATTAGGTAAAGTATTTGATGGTGATAAAAAAAATGATATTGATGAACTATGTACAGGTAAAAATGTCAATGGACTAAGATCATTAGAAATGTCTTTAAAAAATGTTGTTGTTACTGTTGTATTTATATGACGAAGTTGATCATTAAGTGATACAGTACGTTTTAAATGATCATCAACAAGTTCAATACTTATACAATTACCATAAATATCTAATAAAGCCCAAAGTGGTTCTTGAACAAAAATTCCTAAAAATTTATTTGTGATATTTTAGAAGAAAAACAAAAAAAAAGGATTTCTTTTTCTTTTTTTTTTGTATAATAAATACAAACCGGTAAGAAGTGAAATTTCTCCAGTAGGTGTATTAAGAAATAGTTCACCATTTTCATCAACATAAAAATAAGTTAATTTATTTGCTACATCGAAACAATTTTCTGGTACACATTTAGCCCAATAACCTAGAAGAAGAAGAAGTTTAATTATTTAATTCTTCTTCATTATGAGAATAACTAACCAGGTCGACAAGTCAAATCTGGACATGCATGACGAGGTAATGCTGTTGATGTTCGATGAGCATTAGGATCACATGTAGTTACACCAAGACGAAGAAAACCTGTCCATTGTATACTTTTACTAAGAAGACGAACATAAACTTTTTCACGTATTTGAATTGTTCGATTACTGAAACAGATTCCTTTACAGAAACTATCAATACGTTTTGCTACAGTATTATTTCGTGATAATTTAATATGTTCACCATGAACAGGATGAAATTGTAGCGGTATATTCATTATAATCGAATAGAGAAATGAATTTATTTATGAAAGTTAATATAAAAAGAATAAACTAAGAAAAATAAATAACAAAATTGTAAGAAGAAAAAGTAATGATTATGTTTATTTTAATATAACGCGGAAGACCAACCATTACTATTGATCAAAGATTTACAAAAGATGTCGCATGTACACATACATAAGTTATTGGAATTAGTCAACCAAATTTTAATCACTATCTTAAAAGACAAATAATACCTTAAAAAGTTAACAGCTCTCTAAAGATAAGATCACTCAAAAAGTTCAAACTTAGTTTTTAGCAATTAGAATGTGCAAATATAATTTTGGTATTCAGACAGCATACAGTGATAGAAGAATTAGTTCTCCTACAATTCTTTTTTTTTTGTTGAGATACAACAATCTTGTGACGAATCTGCGTATGTACATGTTAGCACCAGGGTTGCCAGATCTTCTGAAATGGCAGGAAAGCTTCTGAATTGCAAAACTTTTTCTGATTTTATTCTGACCTTCTGATTTTTCTGATTTTTCTGGTTTTTTTTCGATTTTTCTGGTTTTACTGTTTCGCTGCGATATTTGTCCAAATTCTATTTCTGAATGAAGACTTTTCTCAAATTGATTACGATCATAATCGTTAGCCATATGAAACATGTATGGTCTGATTATCGTAATTGCATGGACATAAAACTAGTTAGTGCTGAACTTAAGATAAGAATGAATGCTAATTATTCTTGTGAACAGTTCTAAAAACATATTTCAACTGATAAACATTTATTGCAGCAAATTCGAAAAATGAAAAATATCAATAGTATGGAACTCATATTGAATGAGTCGTTTTTTTAAATATCTCTTGATGTATATAGTGTATTTCGCGGTTTGTTTTTGCTCATTTTATGTGAAAAACGTTTTGAGTTTAGTAAAAAGTCTGATACTAGATGTCTTTTGCTAGTTTGTGTGATATTCGGTGAACTACATATTCTTATTATTATTGTTTTTTTATGTTAAATATCTTCGAAAATAAATGAAGAATAGATGAACAAATTACAACTAAAGCATTTTGTAATAGTTTGGTAAAATAATAAGTGCCAATTTCAACATATTAGCCTTTCTGATTATTTTCTGATTTTTGAAAAAAAATTCTGAATATTTTCTGATTTTGATAGTCGGAATTTCTGATTTTTAAATTTTTGATCTGGCAACCCTGGTTAGCACTCTAGTCGGTCTGGTTTTTGTCTGAATTCCTTCTGAAATTTGTGTTAGTATTCTACTTCGTTGAGTTACGTATATAATTGAAGTTATAAACGATCAGTACTTGCTTTGATGAGCGTCATGGAACGGAAATTCGAGATATCGATGAAAGTTCTGAGTTTTTCACTGTATTTTATCAGTATTCTTTAGTCACAATTGCTGTCAAGCATGTCATGACTTTCTAATTTGTTGTTTTAAATACAGAGTTCGACATTTTCACTGGCTTTGCAGGAAGTATTTTTCGAAAAATATTTTATTATTATTAAGCATTACTCGAGTAACATTTCACAAGGATATTGTGTTTCAGGAAGGAACAAATGACCATAATAATGATGTCGACGGTTTTCAATACTCTTGATATATTAATAGGACTTGATTATAAGTTTTGAATTTGAATATTTTCACAATAGGTTAATTCAAATCTCCTATTATTTAATATCAGTGTAAAAGCAGAGAGCACCTGTTCCGCTCTAGTATATTCACAGTCAAATATTCTCATTATTACTAAATATGTCCCATACAACACATTCATTAATGTGTTTTTGTGAAACTCATGCTGTCAAGGATTGAAATAAAGTTTGCTTTGTATTTTTTCTAATTATGAGAACAATTTCTATGAATGATGGCCTACTGAGATGTCAATGATAATTATTGTTGGACTCATTGTGGAGAATAGAATATACATAAGACATGGCAAACTTACGGACCGAATGCGATCACAACAGACAAAAGTTAGGGTGTGGGTGTGGTTGTTACTCTTCTTATCATCCACACCCACACTCGCTAGAAAACTTTTCATTTTCAACAAAAACTCATAAAATACTGTTGAATTCAAAACACTTAAGGGGGAACCCCCCCTTCGAAAGTCGTTTTTTCCTTGAAAAGTCGATTTTTGGAAAAACACATTTTCTTGTAGCCCCAAGTGTCCTCTTTCAGAATATGTATAAACTATATAGGAATGGAACATATTTTGCCCAATTTTGGCAAGTTCACTGGACGCTATAATGGAAAATCGGCTGTCTTGTTGATTTTCTTTCTTAATTATCGGTAACTAATATCGTTCTACCTTCTTTATTAGCACTCTAAAACCATTACCGTATCGAGTAATCATGTTTTGGATGTTGCAGTCTTATAAGAAAGGTTCAAAATTAGGCTATTTTTCGAAAAGATGGCGCTACAGTGAACTTGGATTCAGAAATTAGCTTAAGAAATCGGCTTATTTTTTTCTTGAAAATACTACCAACTGTAAGAACTTTTTGTGCGCTTTTCAGTGATATATAATATGCTCGAATTTTCTCTGCAAGAAGATCATCAACTACGTCGCAATGTTGTTATTCGTTTTTCTCAGCTTCACTTTTTTATCGTTTTCTGACCATTGCGGAACATTTTCCCAGTTCACCGCTTGATGTACTCTGCTGATTTTTATTTATTTAAAAGATGAGACTTTTTTCTTGAAATTGTCGGAACAGATTTTCAAAATATATCTCCATTGTTTAGATATTTGAAAATCTTTGAAAGTGCTCAAAGCAGTTTTTGCGATTTTCGGTTTAAAATGATTACTACAATTGAACGAAAACGAATTTCAAAAAACTGTTCCTACAATTTCTAGATAAAAGATTTTTCTTCATTTTGAAACAAAGTTCAACATTTTTCATGCTACCGCGCATCGGGAAAATGTTCCGTGCCAAAACCCCCGTTTTCATGAGTAAATTGAATATAGCTTCTTAATTATCAAAAATGATTGGTTGAAATTTTTATCAGATGCTAGTTACATTAGCTTTTCTATTTCCTGAAATTTTCATCGAAATCTGTTGTATCGTTTAGAAGATAGGTTTCGGAGGGGGGGTTCCCCCTTAAATACTTTTCAAGTTGCTGAATACATTATCGAACATTTTTTCATACGTCAAACACTGTTACTCAAATTATGCTTGAGCGGTCATGTGTGACTTTCTTCGCCCTGATTCGGCACATTTGGACCTCTGTATTGGGTACATACAGTATTGGCTTGAATAGATTTGTCGAGCATTTTTTTCTATTAGTAACAGTAGTTCAATTGACTTTTTATACTTCTATATTTAAGTCAAAGTCAACATTTATAATTTGCATTCGACCACTTGTCGAATATTACAAAGTAGACTATTGAAATAATCAGTGTAAAAGTGGTGTATGCTTTCGCTCTTATTCTCATCTTCAAATTCTTCATTAGAGTTGGGTGTGGGTTTGATTCAAGATAAGATCCATACCCACACCTACATGATTATTTCCTTATCAGATTCATAATCACTAAAGATCTTTAGAAAAATAAATAAGATTTCATTTTTCTTCTCTGAAGTTACGATATTGCAACAGAAAAGTATCCTAAAGTTAGTAAAGATTTTATTACTTAAATCGGAGAACACATCTCCAAAGTTTTTTAGTTTCATATCCAAGATTAGACTATTCAAGCAAAAAAGTATTCTAAACTAACTTAGAGAAACTTTATTATTCAAAATGATATATCGCAGCTCCAAAGTATATTGTTCATATCGAACTTTAAAATATGCAAGCAAAAACAAAAATCATTCTTAAGTTAATAAGTAGATGCCGATGTGAGTGTGGGCATAGGTATGTGGCTGTTGGTGTATGTTTGAATGCGAATGAAATCAGTAGATTCTTTTAAAGTCACACCCACATCTTTTTAAATTTTGAATATCAATTGCTGCCAGCTTACTGTATGAATATGTCACATAAAGTCATAATTTGATGAAATCATTCAATCAAATACCTCATCTCAATTGAAAATTTTATTCAGATTTCTATCTAATAAATAGTAGATTCAATTTTGTTGAGTAGTCAAAATGAAATAAATGCTATCAAGTTAAGTGTGACCAGATTAGGCCGAATTAGAGATGTTTAAGGGAGTCTTTTTTTTGCTGACATGGCTCTTCTTCTGTCCAACTTTTGTCTATTGTGATCGCACTCGATTGTAATTTTGGCATTGTTTATTTTTACGGTATTCTCCAGGATAAGTCAAACAAGAATTTCCACAACAATAATCTAAGAAAGAAAAAATGATTATCAGATTCTCAACAATGAGATTCCTAGAAAACCCCACAACTCATTTTTTTTCCTACGAACAATGTACATATCTTACTTATATCACTTTGTTTCGATTACATAGAACAGTAGAAGAAACGTATCTTTAAAAAATAAGATCTGCTTCAATTTTCTGCAATGTTTTTTGTCAAGATACAATTATTTTACGGTGCGTGCTAAAATAATTTTTGTTTCTATTTCTTGTAGAAAAAAAACAATCTGGAACTCGCAGTAGATTATATTATCTCGGAGATGTTACATTTTGCAGAGAATTGTACACTCTGCTGACCTAAAGTTTGAACACAATGATATATCTATATATATGCTATTGGTAATAAAAAGCTAGGTTTGTAATTTTCTAGAAATTTTGTCTTTGAGAATGTGACACACATTTTTATTTTCTGATATTCTTGTTGTAGATACTTTTCTTTCTTTGAATCACTTTTTAGAATATTTTCAACGCGTAATTCAGGAGAAAAAAAAAATTTGAGAATAAAAGTGTGTGAATAATTTCATGAGCCACTGTACAATATCAAATGCTATTCGTATCGAATATTATCATCAAAATCTGATTAGAAAAAAAAACATATAGAACAAATTTGAAACTGGAACTTTCTAATAAG
>CAJNOP010001268.1:0-39515 GCA_905250075.1 Rotaria sp. Silwood1
CATGTCTTTATGGATATAAACTTTGAACATGCCTCTATCATTGATAAAAAAATCAGCTCATTTGCTCAAGCGGCAAAAGGAAATATTCAAATTTTTTTTCCATACGAATTTCTGGGACACCCTGTAGATGAGGCTGCATAGGATCTAAGGGATAAGGGAATAATGGAATAAGGCTATAAGAAGTAATACCACAGAAGTATAAGGCTACAAGGGGTAAAGCTACGAGGGTTTAAGGCTATAGGGTCTCTATATATATAATGCGAACTGTTTGATTGTCTATTACCGAATCAAGGCTAAAAGACAGATGTGAAACTTTACAGGAAAAAAGCATCCGTGCAGTATGCACGGGGTCTCGCTAGTCAGTTAATGATTCCTAGCAAGATTTTGATAACTCTATGAAAAGGATATAGAAGTTCAATTTTGGTACTCACGATTTACGCTAACACGAACAAACCGAACCTACTATCTTTTTCCAATAGAAAGTTTTAAATGCAACACAACATAATGACAATGACGAGCGTGAGTCATAGGTGCACGATTCTAACCTAACCCTTTATAATTGAGCTTCGATATAATCTTCATAGAGCTACCAGTATTTTACCGAAGATCAGTAACTGATTACCATGGCAACAAGCAGCACTGTTGAATAGTACACAGAACTACGTAGTAACAGAGCCTCTTTGGAATAGTGAAAGTCGCAGCTTTTTATCTTGATCGTATTAAAAGTTATTCGAAATTAAAGACTGCCCGATGACTTTTGTTCCACTCTGTATGTGAATAGAAATGAAGTTTAAATGAATATTGGACACAATGTATCAATTTCTTTTAAATACAATGAAGCGACATTTTCCAAAATGAGAAACAATTGTAATAGTCAATATAATAAGTGAAAATTTCCTCACAGATGTCTCTAATTCGGGAAAAAAAACACTTCTGACAAGAGATTGTTCAGTTAAAGAGAGAGAGTTCTTTCGTTTAATTCTAGGAGCTTTCACCAATTGCCGTTTCGAATCGTATTGTATCTACTGAACAAGAGAATGTTTCAGGTATCAGTACGTTTGGTGGAGTTGAACCGAATCGATCGACACGTGTTTTGACCGAAGAGAAAGTTGCTTTTGTATGGTTTCAAATGTTAACTGAAATTCTTGTTCAAATGCCACAATTGCCGACAGCACGTGACGAAATGCTTGAAGAATGGCATCAAGCATGTCGTACTGGAGACGAAGAGACAAATATTATAAACGATTTTCGTCATAATTATGATCCGACAAAAGCACTCTATTGGTATACTCGTGATACACATCTCTATAGACTTCTCAATAAAGCATTACGAACAGAAAATGTTGATAATATTTATAAATTTCGATTTTTTATTGTTGATTTACATCGACAACTAACTGAATTATTTCAATCTTCTATTCCTATGAATCATGTATTAACAGTATATCGTGGTCAACGTATGACGATTCGTGAGGTTGAAAATTTACGTCACAATCATCATGGTCTGATATCAATGAATAGTTTTATTTCAACATCTGTCAGCAAACAAGTAACACAAGGATTTCTTGCAGCACCAAAAAAAGAAGAACAAGAAAAAACTGTTGCAGTTCTGTTCAAGATGACCATTAGTGCTAATATAGCTCGACAAACGAATAAACCATTTGCTGATATTCGAAAATTTAGTTCTTTTTCGAAAGAAGAAGAAATTCTCTTGAGTATGGGTACTATATTTCGAATTGATAAAATCGAACAACATTCATCAGATTCTTTTTATTTCGAATTGACCATGTGTATGGGCAATACTGATCCTCAGGTGAGTATCAATCGACGTTCAAACTCATATTTATTTCATTCTCAATATTTTTCATTCTAGCATAAGGCATTGTATGACTATGCCAAAGAAGAAATAGCCTGTACAAAGAAAATGAACTATTCCACATATGGAAAATTTCTTGCTCTTATGTCAAACTTTGACAGTTCGATTGCTTATTACCGTCAAGTGTTATCACTAGTGCCCGATCAATTACAGCTCAATGATACTGATCTAGCAACAATTCATAATGATTTTGCCTATGCATATCGTGATTCTCGTCGTTATCAAGAAGCATTAAAACATTATGAAATTGCCCTTAAAATAAGATTAAAACAAGAATCTACTCATGAAGAAGATTTGGCAACGACCTACAGTGATTATGGATGGTTGCTTATGAATATGAATGATATACAGAAGGCACTCGATTTTCATCAACGAGCATTAAATATTCGAGAGAGAATTTTAGGTCACAACAATGGTGATACTGCTATGTCATATAATTGTATTGGTCTTGCTGCTGCTTACACTGGAGATTTTGATCGAGCTTTAACTTGTCTCAACGAAGCATTAGCTATTCGACAACGTTGTTTAATCGCTTGTCATCCTTACACTGCCATGTCCTATACATCATTGGGATCATATTATGAAGCTCTCAGTGAACATTTTCAAAAGAAAAATATGCGTGACAAAGCTCTTGAATATTACTCTCGAGCATTGGATATACATAAGCAAGCTCTTTCAATTTACAAAACGTCAGTGCCTCCCACACATGGAACTCTCGGAAGTGCCTACGCATCAGTAGGCTCAATCTATCTCAATCAAGGACAATGGCAAGAAGCTATCGAAAATTTGACGGCATGTGCAGCTATTCGACGTAAAAGAGGTAGCAGTGATCTTGCAAACACTCTTAACCGATTGGGACAAGCCTATTTAGGAAAAGGCGAATATCAACAAGCCATAACTGCTTATCGGGAAGCTTTAACTGTCGCAGAAAAAACCGATAATAAAACATTAGTGATACAACTCAAGACAAACATTGAAAAATGCAAACAGAATTCATCTTAGAACAGATTATCATTGTGTTATATCAAGATTTCTGTGACATTTCTTCTTATGTAATTGAGTTTTGGGTGACCAGATTCTTGCATCGATATTTTACCTTTGCATTATTACCATTACCCAGGTGATTCAATCCGACCTGTAGATCCTACCGAAAACTATCGGATTCGACGTCGGATCACACCAGAATTCGTCGGGTTCCCAACTAAATCCAATCGGAACCCAACCGTATTTCACAGGATTCCTAACTAGCGGATTCCGGACCGAATTACGTCAGAAAGAGTGTGGGTGTGGGTGTGGGTGTGGGTGTGGGTGAGGGTGTGGGTGTGTGGGTGTGGATGTGGGTGTGGGTGTGGGTGTGGGTGTGTGTGGGTGTGCGTGTGGGTGGATGTGGGTGTGGGTGTGAAGTGTTTCTTAAGGCATATCCACACCCACACCCACACCCAGATTCACACCCACACACCCACACCCACACACTCACACCCACACCCTCAAATTTCGATTGAGCAATCTAAGAACCACAAGCTGAAAAAGACAAAATATTTTTTGTGTTTTTTAAAACAGATTACTTTTCGCCAAGGCAATCCCCGAAATTTTGCAAAATTATTGTACAAAAGCAGAATGTCGAGTAAAACTTTTGGTCATTGATGGAAGCACATATTAGAGGATATCTTCGTTTGCATTTATTTCTATTTCGATTATTCTGACTAAAGACGACCTTTCTAAGATAGTGAGGCAGAGATTTAAATGATGAAATAATTAAATCCACAGCAATGTCAATCGTTCTGATCGATTTTTGATGTTACGATGACTTCACGTATGACAAAAACCGATAACATGTTCAATATATAGATGTTGAAAGATGTGCTTTAAACTCTGATGCTTAGGCATGCACCAAACCCAAACGGTTTGGGTTTGGTGAGTTTGGGTATTGAGTTTGGCTATAGGTATTCAAGTTTGGGTATGGATATTGAATTTAGGTTTGGGTATGGGTATCCGAGTTTGAGTTTAGGTTTGGGTACTGAGTTTGAGTTTAGGTTTGGGTACTGAGTTTGAGTTTAGGTTTGGGTACTGAGTTTGAGTTTAGGTTTGGGTACTGAGTTTGAGTTCGAGTTTGGATTTGAGTTTGGGTATGGGTATTCGAGTTTGGGTTTGAGTTTGATTTGGGTTTGGATATGCCTATTAGAGTTTGGGTATGCATACTCGAGTTTGGGTTTGGGTTTGGGTTTGAGTTTGGGTTTCGGTTTGGATATGGGTATTCGAGTTTGAGTTTCGGCTTGGGTATTGAGTTTGAGTATGGGTATTCGAGTTAGGGTTTGGGTATTCGAGTTTGGGTTTGGGTTTGGATATGGGTCTTCAGCGTGAGTTTCTGTTTCACATTTGCTACATCAACTCACTCAATTACAGGTTTCAGAATGTAATGCCACCGATGTCAAGTCTCTTCTCTATATTTAGCTATTTATTACATATAGATATGAGCAAAAGCATAATTTTATACTTCACATTGTTAAACAGTGAATTAAAGCTATTCTTAATCCGAAGAAGACAGCTTGAAAAGTGAATACTTTTGATTGATTTACCCACGATCGGATTGATGGAATATCGATATCACAATTATCAAGGGGGTGGGTGAGGGTGTAAGTCTGTGGGTCCGAGGGTGTGGGTGAGGGTGCGGGTGTCGGTGTGGGTAAGGGTGTGGGTGTGGGTGTGTGGGTGTGGGTGTGGGTCTGCGGGTATGGGTGTGGGTGTGGGTGTGTGGGTGGGGGTGGGGGTGGGGGTGTGGGTATGCGTGTGGGTGTGGGTGTGGGTGTGGGTGTGGGTGTCGGTGTGGAGAGGTGTGAGTGTGGTTGTGAGCGTGGGTATGCAAGTTACTGCGCCATTAAAATTGAATGCACACCATACTCACACTCTCACACAACCCCACACTCGCAGCCATACCACCGCCCACCGGCCACCCACAACTACACCATCCACACCCACACCCACACCCACACCCACACCCACACCTCACACCCACACCCGCATCCAACACCCCACACCCACCCACACCCACCCACACCCACACCTCACACCCACACCCATACCCGCACCCCACACACACCTCACACCCACACCCTTCTGGTAGAAACGCAGTTTTTAAATAGTACTCACCATTTTTCTGGCAGAAAGTCGAATAAAAACACATTGAATCGTATCTTTTAAAATGGCTAATTATTGTCGAAATGAATTAATAAGAAAAAAGGATCCAATATAATATATCCATCTGTTTTCTCTTCTTTTTTCTGCGTCCTCGTTCCTGCGAATTATTTCTTTCGTTCCTTTTTCCTTTGTTCTTACTCTACCAGCATAAACAAATATATAAAAATAGAGAATTTCAAGCATTATCAGATATAATTAGTTTTTTATGAAGATATTTGTGTAATGATAAAAAATTTCAAAATCTAATAATGATGATAGTCACAACATTTGGTCCGCGGCAATGTAGTGATGAGGATATCTACATTGCAGTTGATCTATTTTCTAGTAGATATGTGAAAACTGAAACATTAATATATAGGATGATAGGAATCTCTAGACGCGTTAGAATATTGTATTATTCTTCTAAAAATATATGTATTCATAGTGATGATATACTCAAAATACCAACTGCAGCTATTTCTTTTGTCAAGCATATATTTTCTAATAGCATCAGCCTTTATCTGATTTCAATGTGTTGAGTTATTGAAGAGAGAAAGTAAAAAACAAACGTGATTCTGTCACGGTCCATTGTTATTTTGTTTCGATCTAAATTAATATTATTTTTCAAACAAGTTCTAAATTAATAAACATCATTTTGTTTATCAAATGGAATTTTTAACTAGACAATAACATCTTATTCATCAGTATCAGATATATCAGGATGCCCGGAAAGTTCGTGCAACTCATATATTACGAAAAAATAGGAGAACAAATGCTGCATTTATTGAATGCATTGATCTTCGTTAACAATCACACGTTGTCAACGACTATGCAAACTATTTATTCTATTAAAAAACAACTAAATTAGCATTAACTACGAACTCAACAGTCGTTTTATCATTTCGTCGTCAAAACCAAACTATGAACGGCTATCTGTTCACGAGAAGGCGCCAATCCGCAAGAGCAATGTTGTGCAGACTATTATTTGCCAGACAACCTCTGTCAAACTAAATTATCCTGTCTATAGTTCGGATATTGCATCTACTGACTACCACTTGTCCGCAAGTTTGAAGAAATTTTTCCGCGGCAAAAGTTTCGCCTCTGATGACAAAATGTTACCTACTGTTGAGGACTACGTAGGTAAAGTTGATTTTGAGTTCTTTTTTAATGGAATAAATAGTTTGCGCGATCGTTGACAATGTTTGTTTGCTAGCGAAGGTCATTACATTCAATAAATGCAGTAATTGTTATCGGATTGTTTCATAATGCATGAGTTGCGCGCATTTTCCGGACACGGTGATACAATAAATCGACAATCTACTGTCCATTTCAGAATTAAATGGCCGTGGTCATTTTTTGAATAATTTTTGATCGGCTCAGGCTATCGATCTCGCGGTTGCGTGGTCGGCAAGATCGGACTATGAAGCGTCTTTCTGTACGATTCATTTGAGTCTACACACACTTTTTTACGACTGCTTATACTTCGACATGTTGTTTTTGTGTTTTTTCAACGAATTTTTTCGCCATTCTAACTCCCATTATGCCAAATTGTAGCCAGAATTCCGCTGCATATACGGTAAAATTAGCATACATCAAAGTAACTGTGCTGCAGAAAAGAGATGAAAAAGACGATATGAAGGTGTCAAAATTTTACCGTATATGCAGCGGAATTCTGACTACAATTTGGCATAATGGGAGTTAGAATGGCGAAAAAATTCGTTGAAAAAACACAAAAACAACATATCGAAGTATAAACAGTCGTAAAAAGGTGTGTGTAGACTCAAATAAATTGTACAGAAAGACGCTCCATAGTCCGCTCTTGCCAAGTATGCAACTCCGAGATCGATAGCCTTAGCCAATCAAAAGTTATTCAAAAAATGACCACGACCATCTAATTCTGAAATAGACAATAGTTGCTCTTTTGAAAAAACTTGAAAAATCAAGTAGGATGTATAGTTGTATAATATTGATTTGATTCTTCTTTGAATCATTCATCTTATACTAAGCTATCTGATGAGTCCGTTAGGTAAGGACAAAATTGGCCATGGTATGCTACTCACCCTCACCTTCACAGTTTCGAAACCACAAAACTAAATTTGATTGTTTGTAGAGATGTCTATTGAAATGGACACACGCTGACAAGTGAATAGATAGTTTACTTCAACCAATTTTGTTCTTTTCTACATAGTTGTCTTAATAGATCGCCTGATTTTTCAATGCATATTATTCTCCTGTTTTATCTATCAGACAATGAAACCATACTCAAGTAACGTTGTGATGCGTGTCTTTCTTCATCGTCTTCAGATATACTAACAGTTGGAACTGCTACAGTAGCTTTTTACGTCGAAAAACTACATCCTCCTTTTTCAAAGTCTATCCTTCAAAATTTTTTCTTGAAAATCCTCCTCTTTCCTCCTTTGCTTCAGATGACCGTTCACAAGCCAGCGTATAATTCATTTACATCATCGATGGAATTTGTAAAAGTTCAGTTAAAATTAATTAGCAAATTTTAATAAAATCAAAAAAAGATATTATTATCTTTTATTCGATGGTTTTTAAATGACAAAAAACAAATATTTTATATATATAGTCTAAGATAAATCTTATTTTAAAATAGATATAAATTAAAATTTAAGAAAAATCCGTCCCACCATTGACTAAAATACTTTGTCCGGTAATGTAGTCAGAATTTTTGCTTGCAAGAAATGAAACCAAGTTTGCGACATCATTTGGATATCCTATGCGACCAAGTGGAACAGTTTTTAAAAAACTGTTCACGACATCTTCCTTTGTCTTTCCTCGAAATCTTCCTAATTCTTCATTACCTCTGTCAGACAACGGTGTCTTAATGAGTCCTGGTAAAATTTCAGTGATTTAATATTAAAAAAAAAAAACTCTAAAATATACCTGGACAATAAGCATTGACTGTGATATTATATGGAGCCCATTCCATAGCAGCAGCTTGTGTTAAACCTCGTACACCCCATTTTGAAGCTGAATAAGGACCAATCATTGAACGTGATTTATATCCAGCAGTACTACAAGCACCAATGATTTTTCCTCCTTTACCTTGTTTAATCATTATTTTAGCTGCTTCTTTGTAACAAAGAAATACACCACGCATGTTTACTGCAAAAATTTTATCCCAATCTTCTACAGTCGTATCTACGAGCAATTTTACATCACCAATTCCTGCATTTGCGACCATTACCTGTAGAATTGATCGCAAAAAAGAAAGATAAAGCAATCTAAAAGAGTGAAAATTACATACGTCTAGACTTCCTAATTTTTGTGCAGTCTCTTGCATCATTTTTTCAACTGATTTACCCTCAGAAACATCAGCAGTTATAGCGATCGATTTTCGACCAATTTTTTCGATTTCTTGTTGAACTTTTTGAAGATCAGAAGAGCTAGCTTCTATATCATTAATAGCGACATTGAGACCATCTTTAGCAAGACGAAGAGCAATTACACGTCCTATTCCTCGAGCAGCACCAGTCACCAAAACAGTACCAATCATTTTCAATAATAATAAATAAAAATAAAAAAGACAGTTATTTGAATAAATCTCTTTTTTGTTCTTCTAGAATTTTCTTTTTCTTTTTCTTATCTGTTCTTATTACAATTTGATAATAGGTCGGTAAGACAATGATAACTAATAGAAGTGACTTTCTCTTGTTATCTTGTTTCGATCTACTATCAAATTTTAATAAGAACCGAAAAGAAAAAGAAAAAAAAATAAGACGTATATGTAGTCTAGTACGTTTTATTTTTCACCAATAAAGTTTGAAGAAGACACCATCGTCTGCCGAAACGTCACAAAAACAAAAACGAATCTTCTACAAAAACCGGGAAGACATTTATTTAAATATAAACAAACGATTGGCTTTTGAGCCCTATTTTTCATCTTACATATCTTATTGCTCACATACTCTATACATGCTTATATGTAAAACATCAACAACGATAAAAGAAAAAAAAATCAATCATGCGAAACAAAACATTAGTTATACAATTAGAAGAGAAACGAATAGAAAAATCACATGCTTCTTTTTAACTGTCTTGCCTCAGTAAACTTCAGATATGTTCTATCTTTCTGTTTTCTATATTAAAGTATATGTATGCACATTTCTACGTTCTCTTGCTTCAACGGTCTTTGCTCCTTATTCAGCTTCAATAGCTCAGGCAACTATTCACAATTAATATTTTAGTTTGTCGAATAGTGTTAATGAATGTCTTGAGAATAGAATTTGACCCATTCAATGAGAATAACATCAGATGACGAATTACATTTGAATTTTCTCTTGCAGAACAAAGCATAATAAAGCATAAAACATGTTAGTGAGCAACACTAATCTTTTCGGTTTGATGTCAACTGACAAGTCGACTTAATCTTCCAAGAAAAAAGATTGTTGCGCAGATGTTGATGAAGTAACAAAAGGAATTGAAGCCATATTGGAACAGATCATTTATTCTCTGAGATATTTTTGATCGAAGTTGTAAATTAGCATATTTGAATATTGAATACATTTATCTTTCTTGGAAAATTAATACTACATCATATTTCAATTTAGTTAATAGTTAATAGAAATTTCAGTTTGACGAAATCGTTGAACGGGATAAACTAGTTGTTAACAAAATTTGACATTGTTAATGAAGAGAAACAAGTACGTTTTTGTGAACAGATTTATCATGAAAAATATTTCATAACTGCCAAATAGCTTGAAATCTTTTCTGTCTAATTTGCCATCATTAATTATTTGACAAAAAATCTTTATTATTGACTGAAAAAACAGAACCATACTTGAAAAACTTTTATTTTTAGTCAACTTATTCTAAATTTTACCTGTGAAGATTCTTGTCACTAATCTTACCGTTATATGTATGAGTGTTTCCTAATAAAAGATATGTGGTTTTTTATTGACATTCTATGAATTTTTATTGTATAAATTGAATCTTTGTAAAGCTTAGAAGAAATTCTCATTTGATTATTTTGAAATTCAATCTTTAATCATTAATATTCAATTCGATATAATATTATCGAAACTAATGTTGAACAAACCATAACAATTCGTATACTTGTCAAGAGAAAGAAAACGATACAATTATTTCAGCATGAATATGTAAAAACAATATTAATATATGACTCATGACATTAATCAGGTTTATAGAGAAAAAGACTAGGTCATACTTTCATCTTCTGAGGTAATAAAGAACAGAATATTAGACTTTTTTTTCAGATGACACGAAGGACATATTCATCAATATGTTATATACAAGTAAGGTGGTGTGGGTATGGGTATGGGTGTGTGAGAGTGGGAGTGTAGCCAGAGATCTACTACCTGAACACTCTCACCAACTCTGAAATTCACCTCCATCTCTACAACCACACCCACACCCTGACCCTTTAAGTTTTGCGAACATAAAAACAAAGTAAACAGTTTCTTATACAAATTGCATTTTGACTTGAAAGGGCTTAGAATCAGATTCAAGCCAACGGCATGGAGTATAAGCTCGCAACAGAAAAAACAGACTTTCATGTAAATGTGACTCTTTTTGATTCATAAAATGGCGCCGAGTGAAAATTTGTCTTCTGTTTTTTTCACTTTTCTGTTCGTCTCCATCGTATGTAACGATACAAGCTCCCATAATACAAGGGTGAGTCACTTTTCGAATTATTATAAAAAAAACCAAAAGCAATACAATAAAAAATACAAAATTTTTTCTTCTGATCGTGAGAATATAGACACATAACAGTATCCCTCTAATTGAAAGAGTTATTCCTTTTTGATTAACTACTATACTGCTGTATGTTCAAGGATTGTATCCATACAACTCTGAGCAATAGCAACTTATAATTACAGAAGTTGAAAGTCAAAGTTATAAGAACTGAAAAGGTTGAGAAAAAGAGAAAAGTCGATTTTATTTGGATATTTCTAATTTTTCCCTCAAAAGGAAAGAAATGAACACAATATTTTGTTGCGCAGTTATATTCAAATGACAGAAAATTTCTTTTTATTTTGAACACATTCGAAAAACATTATGTTACACTGTTATTTTCAAGTGAAATTCATTTGACAGTGCATTTGTTTCTTCTTTTTAATGAATTCATTTTATCAACTTGAAATATTTACGATTATAATATTAATCAAATATGGCTTTCGATTTTTGAAAATAGTTGCCCAATGAATGATCATACTAGTGAGTCCTCGACAACAACTAAAACATTTTTTTTGGTTCAGGTCAAGTTTTAACATTGAATGAATATCAAATTAGAAAAGTTCCTTATTTAACTGAATTGGTCTCTGTTGGACCTAGTCTTGATTCAACCAGAGTCAATCAAGAATAGTATTTACTCGATTCTCGCATCAACTACCGAGATTTTCTGTTTGCTCTTGATTCAATTTCATTTAATGCGGTACGATAAATATTTACTCAACTACCTAAAACTTATAATATTTTGGCTATTATTGCTCTTTTGGATTTTCTTGTCATTGGACCTCCAAGAGATCCAACTCTCGAAGAAGTTTATTCGAGTTTCTTTTGGAATTTCCGATTTGGCTATGAGCGAGGCGTATATAAATTTATTTATAGCCTATGCGATATTCAAGATATGGCTGTTCGATTTGCCAATGCTATAGCAAAAGAAGAATATAACTTTGGAAATCGTAAGGTGATCGATCAAAACTATTGGCTGATCGTGTTTATTCTTAGTGCTCACGCATTATTTAAAACACATCTTCGTTATCATGTATACAAAATTGCTAAGAATTACTTTTCTATATTTTGTTCATCATTATTAGAATGTCTATCTCTACTTGAACAGAGAATAGAAAAGAAAATACGAGAAAAGTTTATTACAACAAGTAACCTTATTAGTCCTTGTAGAGAACACCCTTCACTCTAGAACTTGAATACGTTCAACAATTATTGTACATGTCTCTTATGCGATGTCGCTCTTTCTTGTTCCAAACAATCTCAGTGCTGCTCCTTCAGGTGCTGCAGTAGGCTGATTTCATTCTTTAGACGGAACAGGGATTTTTATTTTTTTTTCAATGAAATTCTTGGAAATTTCCACTATAGAGATGAAAATTCGGCATCACTTTGTGGAAAAATATTAAAATATATAAAGAATTGTTCACTAAGAACAGTATTGGAAAAGTATCAACGAAAAGCCATGGTCATACATTCGATGAACTAAACTATAAACCGATTTTAGATGATATACTGAACAGAAATACCGTACAAGTTGCAATACAAGAAAGCATATTATCTGAAACATGTGAGTTGACGGCGAAGCTAGAACAGAAATATGCTGAATTAATGAAAAAAAAATACAATTATATGAACGAAATCCTATTGCATTAGTCGAAGACGTAATACAGAGTGATATACTGTGCTGAACCGTTTTAGAAAGTAGATGAATCAACATTGAAAAGAAAATGGAATGAATCATTAACATGGAAACTGACTTTGAACAAGTTGTATCAATATGAAGCTGTACTTGATGAAATATGAAACACAATACTAGATGAGTTGCATGACTGATTTATGGATGAAATCGAAAGATACGTTAATAGACAACAACACATATGGACACTACTTAGAAGCTATCTTTTAATTCAGAGAAAAAGAGAAACATTTCGCAATTCAAAAAAACGTATAAACTACATTCGACTAAAAAATTTTGACCATTACCAAAAATCCAATGTAAATATGCAGCATGTTAAATTCAAATATTTATTTGGCATTGTTATTGAATATGTAAAACAAGACATAGATAGTGACAATTAACTTGAAATCAATTTGAAATCTTTTTTTGGATAGGAGGAATAAAGGAGCATGTCATGAGTAGTAATAGAATGATTTAGAGCCGATCGGCAAATTATTTGTGGTTCTCTTCATTCAGCTGCTTAGCCAACGAAAAATGTTATAAATGAAAAGAAATATGTCTTTTTGGATCACAATAAGCAGAATATCTTAGCTTCTTAAAGCTTAGCGCATATTCTAATCTCTATTTCGCTTAAAAATGATAGGAAATGTCGGAATGGATTTCTCGTGTAGAACGGCAATGAACGGTTTACAATTTTCATCAGTCGAAGGGGAACATCAACCTAATCTTCTAGCATCCGAACGAAACTTTCTGGCAGAATCAAACTTAAGAGAAACAGTCTATCAAAAGCATCAACGTCCTCTAACTCCACCCTGTATTTTGTTTTGTTGAGGATATGATAGAAATCGAAGAATATTTCTTAACAGTCACAGTTGTTAACCGTCAAAAAACAAATCAGATGGAAACTTTGTTTTGATATTGAACCAAACCCATAAATTGAATTTCAGGTTGAAAACATCATTGATTCGATTAATCTGGAATCTTGATCAACTAACTCCTTTAATTACTTACATTTTTAGCAGTTTACCTTCTTTCAATTGAAAGCATCTTATAGGTTTTTAATTTCCTCCCATTTTCGAAAATACCCCTCCCCCTGCTTTGATTTCTTCGCGCTGCCACTGAAGACTAGTTTCATACACAGAACAACAACTGACAAAATGCCTATAAATTCGGTTGAATGAAAGCTACAGCCTGTTTCAATATATCTAATCATCGTCTAATACTTTCATACAAACCAAGAATAAACAAGGATTTTATCCAAAAACTTCGGCCTGTCTGTTTCCTCGAAGTTAATTTTTTTTAGACCCTTTCAAAATTTCCTCACTACTCTCGAGGGTGCTGGTGTGGGTGGGTGTGAGTGTGGGTGTGGGTGTGCGTGCGGGTGGGGGTGGGTGTGGGTGTGAGTGGGGTGTGGGTGTGCGTGTGTGATTGTGCGTGTGTGATTGTGCGTGTGTGGGTGTGCGTGTGGGTGTGTGGCTGTGGCTGTCGGTGTGGGTGTGGGTGGGGTGTGAGTGTAGGTGTGGGTGGGAGTATAGGTATGAGTCTACTCTCACCAATACACCCACCCACACCCACACCCACACCCACATCACACACTCACACCCGCACCCACACACCCACACCCCCACCCACCCAGCCACACCCACATCCACATCCACACCCACACCCACACCCACACCTTCGTCACTAATTTGCGACTCAGTGGGCTCTACATCATGTTGAATAATTGTAAGGTGAATCTCCGCCTTATTACAAGCTAAAATTCTGAAACGTTCAGGAAAACCATCTGTACTAAAAAAGCATTCTATGGTGAAAATTTCAAACTCAATAATTGAAAAAAAGTCAAATTTCGAATACATTTCCCAAATACTGTTTATAGCCATATGTCGATGTTTGTTAAAGAGTACTTCATAGCTTCAGACAAATAGAAGCAGTTTGGTATGAAAATTTTATGAGACAGAGAGCAAACGTTGTTCTATCTAATGCGACGTTATACACTATAAAATCTGCTTCCTAAACTGAGATACTCTTACTTAAAGTGAAAGTATGTGTTTACCTTGAAAGTCTCTAGTATAATGGCTAAGCTGACTCTCGTTAGGCCTTACGATAAGGGTTCATTGAGTTCTATTTGTAGTAAAAATATAAGCCCAAACGGTTCAGGTTTAGACAGTTTTCATCTGGGGTAGGGACTTTTTGCGAATACTGTACTTATTTGAGTATGAGATAAGTTGGCTAAAAATTCAATAGAGATCGTGCAAATTATATGGTTATGTGTGAGTCAGATAAGTCGATGCAAAAATTCAAAAGAGATTCTTCAGAAAAGTCATAGATATTACTGTATACTGTGGTGCGCGCCGCAATACAGTCGCTACCAAAAGGGTGATTTACGGCCCGTTTGTGGTCGTCAATGTAATAATAATACAACTTTTAGACATAATATCTGTGATCTTATCATTGAAGAACATAGGTTACTGTTAAATAGAGATGCATGCTGATAAGACTTGTGCTGCTGTTGTTATTACTGATAGTAGAAGATGAATACATAGAAAGACGAACACCAGTTACATTTTATATTATCATAAAGCAGGGTATGTGTCATCTCGAGCATTATATCAAGAATAAATGTTTTTTTTAAGTAATTATTATGTTGAGTAGAGATTGACGGAATAGTTAAAAAGTCATTCCATGATCACCTCGCCCCAAGGGATTTCTTAAAGAGTCCCCGCGTCACTATTCCATCCCATCAAAACGTAGTTCGATGTGAAATCCCATCGGCCGAATGCGACATACCCCGCTTTGAATTGACTTTGATTTATTATAAGGATGTTTCTACTGAATAAATTCTTTTAGCATAGACATATGTAAAAATGTTGGCGCTTTCAGCTGCTACTTCATTAAAATTAATTAATTAAGAAGTAATTAGTGAATATCTCTCTAACCATATGAGGAAAAAATCTAAAAATTTCAGGATAGACTCGAGAGATCGGCCTCTAAAAATGTTCCTCATAAACAGGGGTTCCCCAGAGACTGCATCAAGCTCCATGACAAAAATGTTTGTCTTATCATCATCTTAAAGTTAGCCCTTTGAATTGTCTACAGAATGTACTATGTAGTTTCCAAAAATACTGTCTTAATTTGGAGTTTTTAAAACTAAGCTGCATACTCTCTTAAAAAATAGGTACTTCAGGAAACTCAATAAGAGTTTCCGAGTTTGTTACTATCTGAAACCCTTTAATGGTTTTCGATCAGTGGTTTCCGAATGCTCGGAAACTCAAAATAGCAAGTAATCATGAATTATTCAAAGCGGATTCCGGAAACCCATATAAGGTTTCCGAGCTCATGGAAAACCCAGCATATGATACGGGTATTACATAATTAGAAACCTATTAGAAAATACTCCCAAATCTTGAATGAGATTCTGTAGAACCTATCGAAGGTTCTATTCAACAACCTCATTAGAAATCCACGTCGAACGATACTGTCCGTATATCGGGCGCAGAATTACTGACCGTACCATCATTAATATACAGCCGTATATGACCCTATTTTAATGATGGTACAATTCGTATTTCTGCGTCCAATATACGGACCGTATTGTTCGACGTGAGAAGAGACCAAGAGATAAACTAAAATAAAGAAAAATAAAATGTTTATTTTGTTTATAATATATTATTTATCATCATTCTTATTCACATGAGTTGAACCTAAATAAAATAAATAAAGTATTGATTTTATTTATCGTACATTGCTTACCATTATTACTTGCATGAGATAGACCTAAATAAATTAACTAAAGTGTTTATTTAGTCTTTGTGTTGTACAACTAATCATTAATATCTTATCGATATGAGGCCTAACTCTAGTATAGCATCGAATTGTCAGTATAATTTCTCATGTGTTTGTTATTTGAGAAGACTGGCTTTTTATTAGAAGAAATGATCAATATAAGAGGAAAAAACCATTTAAGAATAAAAAATGTTTATCAATAAAAAACGGTTATGATTTTATGCGCGATTGTTTCCAAAACACTAGTATGAATAAATTCCCTTGATCAATCGAAAAAGAAAAAGGACGCGGAAGAGAAAGAAATTCGTGGGTTTTTTAGTGAAAAAATACTGTAGAAAGACATCTTTTCACTGGAACAATAGATAGATAGAGAGAGAGATTTGAAAAAGTTGTGTTTGTTTTGCTTGTTGCTTTTTTAATATTTTTCATGGTTTACGAAGGGACGACCGGTGGTCTTTCAGGTGGTGGAGTATTTTCGTAATATGCTTGTTCAAGATCACATAGTTGATCTGATTTTCTTTTACGATTAACTTGTTTAGTAAGATGCTGTACAAGTGACAAGAATCTTTTCACTCCCTCTTTGCTTAAGTCGAATTTTTTCACGAAATTTCAAAACTTACTATTCTCCGGATTTTGACAATTAATCATTCTGGATAACTCTCAATAAGAGAAACTATTGCCATTCTCATACTATCCGACTCTTCACAATGAGATTGACTATTAAATTTGATTGCCCTTTTACTGCAACTTCATAAAAAAACAAGGCAAAACGAAAGGAAAATACATAGACTATAATTTTTATTCGTTTTTATGAAAATTGACAGGAGCATATTTCCAGCTGTCTATTTATGATTTCCGCCAATTTGGCAATGTCAAAATGATGTTAAATTATTTCGAGAGTATGAAACAGTTTTAAATTTCAAGATATATTTATATGAACAATGAATTATTGATAATTGAATACTTTATATAAAATGTATCAATGTTTTTCATTCTCTGGAAACTTCCGAAAATTCAGAAAAAATAAAGGTCAAAAAAGTATATTCTAATATCGAATATGCTTTTACGAAGAGTTTTTGGATACTCAGATCTTTTTGTGAAAACCGTTTCGAAGGTTTTCATAACATCGCAAATCAATTTAGGTTTCCCACAATACCTTTTTGAGATTCAGCAAGTTCGGTAACCTAAAGAGTTTCCGGGAAGCACCTCGAAAACCAAAAAGCTATTTTTGGATACGGCTTCTGGTTCCAAATCAACTTTCTCGATTGTATGGGTTTTCTGAGCTACCTTTACGGTTCCCGAAAATACTAATAGCTTTTCAACATTAAAATAAGAGTATCCGAGAATACTTTTATAGTGCTGCAATAAGTATTTTCGAAAACCTAATGATTTTCGAAGGTTCGAAAACCAAAAAGGTACCTTCGAAAATGCTTGTTGGGTCCGGAAACCTCGAAGAGTTTTGGGAAGGGTTACCGAATGCGTTTGAGTTTTGTAGGATACGAATTTTTTTAGAGAGTAAAGTGAAAATCGATGTCCTTTTTTAAGTCACGTCGCTAACAAAAGATTTTACCCATATCTAAACAGTTCAGTCTGTTCGAAAACGAAGCGTCAAGTGAGTTCACGTTCTTTGAGAATGAAAATTCAAGGAACGGTAACTCTGATCTTCCTAACTAGAGGATATCAATTGGAAAAGCTCAATTTCATCGTTCAGTCAGGTGTTGAGAGAATCACAAAAGTCCAAACTCATTATACTGGGTTTGGATCATTTTTAGCTATCTTCTAATATTGCGCATTACTGTATAACGCTTTAGATCATTCTCCAATCCTTCATCGATATATTTACAGCACACACTCCAGGTTGTATATAAGTTATTTGTTTTTGCATCTTTTAGATGAAAAAATTGTTTAGATTTTTCAGTCAAATTCTATTGCTACTCGTTTTTATTTCATCAATAAAAACCACACATGCAGTGGTTAACTACAAGTTAACATCAGTTATGATGGACTCTACAGGCAAAATATCATTGTGGGTTGGTAAACGTCAAGCAAGCATTGACATCTACGTTGATTGGTGTAATAATTCATTGGGCCCGTTCTTTGATCTTGACATGGACAATGTATGGAATCGTAGTATGGTCCCATTAATAACATGGGAAATAACTGATTGTAATCATACTGCTGAAGACGATCCAGGAATAACGAAGAGAATTAATAACAATACTTATGATCCATATATTAATCAATTTGGTGATCGTCTGAAAAAATGGTTGGCTGGTCCTGATGGCATATATGGAACTAACGACGATAGACGTGCATTTGTGCGACTAGGTATGAAATTTAATGAAATAGCATAGTCTGACAGAAAAACATATTCTTTATTTGTCATGAGAAAGCAGTATTTACATTCCTACTAGGCATGCACCAAACCCGAACTGGCTCAGCATTCGATATCAAACAGCCCACGTTTAGTTTCGAGTTCGGTGCATGCCTGATTCCTGGTAAACGCCAACAGAAGCCTGAGCCGTTTTATGAAATATGCTGTATTTGTCGGACATTTCTTTCCAATTATAAGTATTGAGTATTCGCTACGAGAATCATGACATAATGATAATCCAAAATGTGTCACTTCAGTGTTTCATAAAAAAAATAGATGTTTTTTCTCTCACTTTCACTCTCATTATCGACAGCATTCATTTTGTCTGTTTTAAGTAGTAGTGAAGGATGTGCAACTTGATAATATTTGAATTCTCTGCGCACCAGTCGTATAAATTTTTGCTATCAGTCTTTTCAGCATCCTTCTCGGCAGACATTTGTCTTTTTCACACTGCATCGAAAGGCGTTCTTCCTATGTTTCTCCTATTACTGTAAGTGATAATATAGCTTGTCTTTTCCGGGTGGGAACAAAAGAACTGAGTTCGACTATTCATTGAATAGTCGATTCTTCTTAATGAGACATAATAATAGATTGAAAAGAATGAAAATGAGAAAATTCATTTTTCTGTAGCGTCGCATACTTGACATTAAACATATTCTTTTCAACTTTATTACGACCCACCTCTCTAAATCAATGTCATCAGCACAAAAATCTCGCATTTCATATTTAAAAAAAAAGAAAATGTAAAAGAGTCTGATAATAATTCAACAAAAAAGTAAAATAAATGATAATTCAAACAATATTGTACATGATAATACAACCAATATGCATGGCATATGTCGTGTTTACTGGAAACCAACAATACCATCCTATTCTAAGATGAATACAAGAACTAGAGGTGTTTTTACTATACAACCGTTTGTCAATGAGAAATATGCATCTGATCAAAGTGAAAGTTTAGAAAAACACCAAGAATCTACTTATCATAAAATAGCTGTACAAAATTTATTATTGAGGCAGCAAGAAGATCAGTAGCACAGTAATTATTTAATGTTTGTGAATTGAAACGTCAAGAAAATCGTGAAGTATAGTGAAGTAATAGATAAACAAGTCTTAACCCTCAGTTACCGTCCTCATTTTATAACTTCAACAGTGTCCTGGGGTCCGCGTGGACCCATCCCATAAAATTACAAAAAAATGATGGGTTTGCTTTACGTAAGGTATTTATTTATATACTATAAATTTCCAAGTGCTCTTCTCCCTAGAGACTTATTTATCGCTTCTTATAGAGACAATATAAGAACGCACGATGCGAAGAAAAGGATTCACTTATACTAGTTTCATAACAGAATGGAAGTGCAAGTAAAAAAGTCATACATCCAGTACATTCTGTCTGCGGTACGAATACCCTATGTTAGCACATACAGTTGTCTATGAATAAGAAAACGAGATGTTAATTGTTATGATGTTTATTTGTATCTTCTTCTTTTGTATATGATCAACAAAGTTTAAAACAGAAATGTCTCTACTATGTGGATCAAGTTGTCATTATTTGATAGTTTTCGAGAAATTTTTAGTTCTTCTTTTCACATGTTCGACAAGTTACTACTGTGATGCTGCTGGAATACGAAAGACAAACATTTTGTCCACAATTGCCACAGATTTGTCGAACTTTTCGTCCAGGTTTTGCAGGATACAAGTAACATCTTCGTTTTATTCGATTTGTATGAGTATTCACAATAAGATCTTTTATGATTCCCGAAGGAACTTGATGTCCAAGAGATAGAAGAGCCAGTTTGACCTTCTGCATCAGTCGAGATTCGTGACTACGACATTGATTTTGTGGAACAGTCAAAGCTGTACTCAATTGAGATAAAAATATACGTCGAGTATTAGATTTTCTTTGATTCCATTCTAGATATTGAGATAATCATAGGGTCATACTATTGATTGCAGCTATGTCAATCATGTTGTAACAGACAGTTAGTGGCTGTCGTCGGCTAATTCTTCGAACAGTATACGTTCCAACACATTGATCAATAATGTCCACACCGTATTTCGACTGATTGTAATCGTGAATAAGGCATGGTAATTCTTTGTCATCAGCGAAAGTTTCAGCACATTTATGAAGTGAAGATAAAAGTACTATAGGCTTTTTTTTTCTTTTGCTTCATATGAAACAAGCATGTGTGAATTTGAAAAATAAAACCATGATGAAAATAGTTTTCTTCGACAAACTTTAAGTTCATTCGGCAAAAAAAACACGTCGATAATCAACTACACCAATAGAAGTCATCTTCCGGTTCAGCAAAGCTTCAGATAATTTGACATCCGTAAAATAACGATCAAATGTAATGGTACGGCCTTGTTTCACATCGTTTGGTAATTGATCAACTAAATGAAGAACAACATTACTCACTAGATTTTTTTGGATTATATTATCTTTTTTTCCAGTATATAGATCAATTGATAATACATATCGACTATCCGCATCACATAATAACCAAAACATTAACCCATATTTAGCCGGCTTATTTGGCATATATTGCATGAAACAACAGCAACCTCGAAAAGGAACTAGCTGTTCATCAACTGTTAAATTTTCACCGGGTACAAAATGTCGAGGAAGTTGTTTGATAAACAATTCAAATATATATCTGATGGGTGATAAACGATCGGTCTTATCATAATTTTGTCGATCGTCAAATCGAAGAAATTGAAGAAATTGCCTAAAACGTTGAAGAGACATTGTAGCTCGATACAATGGAGAGCTCTGACTAATGTCCCATAAATCACTGAGAGATTCATGATTATTTCTATGTAAACCAGCTCGAACTACTAATCCAATAAATGATTCTAATTCAATACGATCAATCAGTTTCCATTTACTCGACTTGCTTTTTATTGCATTAGAATCTGTTTTTGATCTTTTATTTTAATCAAAATACTGTTCTGCGTAACGATTTGTTTGAATAACAACTTCGTCCAGAATTTCATGTGTCAAGAAAAGTTTAAATGCATCCAAAATCGTTTGAACCTTGGTAATTGGTCCTGGTTTTGTTTTAATAATATTAGCAACCGGTATTCGTCCTTGTGCCGGATTAGCATGAATTGACCATATAATACCTGCTTTTTCTAATGTTTCTGGTTGATCATCTGTGTAAGCATCACATTGATCATCATCATCCGAATTTGATATATCAGATTCTTCTGATATATGTTCATTTGTAGATGTATGATCTGATTCAATAGACACAGAATCAGAATCATTATCTGAATCAGAATCTTCACCAGTAACGTAATCATCTTCAATTGTATCGGATAGTAAGAGATCTCTAATTCGTTTTAGGTTTGATCTGTACGTATTATTCATACTATAAAAAGAGAGAAGTGTACAAATGTACATTTGTAGATTTATTGCATCTTTAGAGTATTTCGAGAAGCTTACCTGATTTAATCGAACCACTGGAAATAAATTAACATAGAGTTCTGCTTTTTATCAAAAAATAGTGAAAATTTAACAATCTACAAAGAAAATAGGAGTCACTATTATGAGAGATAAACGTGCAAACAAATCACAACGTATTTAATTTGAAAATAAATCGATACGCAATAGATGGCAGTTATAAAAAAGCGAAAAATCATATCTAAACTATTATTGGTGTCCTGGGGTCCACGTGGACCCATATCCATATTTTTTCTCTCTTAGATCTATTCATGATTTTTTTATCAGGATATTGTACATCTACCAAAGCCTAGAGATTACAAAAAACAAATGACTCGAAACAGTAAATAGTTGTGTAGTGCGAGATGAAAACCTGTAAAGTGGGTCCAAGCGGACCGCACAACAGTAACCGAGGGTTAACAAAAATTCGTAAATCAAGAATTATTTCAATTACGGTTGATAAAGGCACAGATATAAACTATCATCAAAACTTATCAATTTGTATACGTTATTGTAATCAAGATACAGGCCAGTGTATTCTTGCTTTGCATTGACCTTGCCTGAGACCAATACGAGATGCATGATGCTTTTTTAGAAAAATCTGCTTACGTGTAATATTTGCACTTTCTAAGTGAGCCAATACAATCATATATTATTTTATTAAAAATAAAAGATAAAGATGCACAAACAATATTTGACATGATTGTTAAAGAATTACAATCTCATGTGAAGATATGCATGAAGTACAAGAAAGTTTATTAACATTGAAATCATTATTCACTTTTATTAATCGATCATCAATTAGATTAGCACATTGTAATGATATTCAACCATTATTAAAACATGCACAAGTAACGTTAATTCAACCTAGTGATACACGATGGTTATCATATTCTCATGCTATTAATGCTGTTATTCGTTGTTATGAATGATTAATGATACCATTTCAATTTTACAAGATCAATCAACAATATGAACAAATGAAGTTAGTTTAGGATAATAACTATTTTTTGATGATAAAATAGTCAAATTTATTGATAAAATTTTATCAAATATAACAGCTTGATTTGAATCAAATGTATTTAATACAATCAAACAACAATACCCTTATGATTTTAATAATGACTTATTCGCCGAATGGAAAGTATTTCGCAAATATTTATTTACACAAAAATAACAACAAACATCTACAATTTTAACACAACGACAACAATGTATTAATTTAGTTAATAATGGAATGATAAGAGACATGTATCCACAATTATCATTAGCTACTGAAATATTTTTATGTGCACCAATTAGTACAGCAACAGTAGAACGTGATTTTAGTACAATGATCTAAAAGATTTAATTATTGATTGTTAGAACAGAAGAAAAAGTGTAATGATGTTGTAAAAAAAATGAATAAAAGTCTGTGTGCCTTTGCTATATAGAAAAAAAATGTAGCTAGCAGCCCTCCAAAAATTTCAACTGCCCACCCAAAAAATTAAACCTAGACAAAACACTATACTAGAACGGATCTAAGATTTTATGATAGGGTATAATTTTGATCATAAAATATGTTTCGAACTTCCTTCGAGGTGGTATTTCATCACTGGATTTCGTGAGAAAGTTTTCTCAAAAAAACTACCAGTGTAAGCAATAAGGTTGTTTCTATTTTTAGGTCATGAAATGAATGGAAATTGGTATTCGTGGTCAATAGGTTCAACTCCAAACGATTATGTTTTGGCATGGCGTCATACTTATAATATATTATTAAACAAAGGTATAGATGCAACAAGATTTCAATGGGTTTGGAGTGTAAATCGTAAAGACTATGGTCAATATACTGCAGAAGAATATTGGGTTGGAGAAAATTATACACATTGGCTAGGAATTAATGGATTTAATGGAGGTTCAAGTGCAAATTGGAGTAAATGGGAATGGCCAAATGAAATTCTTGATAATATGATGGGTCGGTTACACAAGTTATCATCAACAAAACCGATGTCTCTGAATGCATATGCAACAGTTGGCGTACGAACAGGAAATACTACAGATGTGCAGTCAAAAAATGAATGGCTGCGCCAAATGTGTGATTATATAAATAACAATAACATTAAAATGGCATCTTATAATAATGTTGATGGGCCTAACGAAGATAATATGGTATTTGGTGGTACACACGGTGATGTAATTTGGAATAATTTTAAGGCATATTCAGCCTATAGAAATTGTTTACAGTCTAATGATTGGATAGAACCAAACATTACTAATCCAAGACTTATTACTGACGAACAATTTGCTGGTAGATTCTCAACTGGAAAATACATTTTAAAGAATCAAGATACTCTAAAAATATTCATGATTTCGTCATTGATTTTTGTCTTTTTGAGAATGTGATTATTCAATAAAATTTAATATTCGACTGTGGTTTTTTTTAAACTAGAAAATCATGATCTGATTCATATGAGATTGTGAGTAAGACTCGCTGAAAATGTTCAAGGAGAGGTATGTTCATATTCTAATTTTTACATCTGTTTATCTCACAGATGAATTATGTTGTCATATCTCTATGATCAACTAACTATTCTCTTTTCTCTAGTTGCTCTTACCATTCTCTCGTCGATCAGTTATTATCAACAAAGAAAAATTCGAAGAATGATCCAATAGTCGATACTTGGACGTGATTGAGGAGATTAAAAAGCGGACAACTTGTTCTTGTTGCAGTGTTTTGTTTTGATAAAGTTTTATCTTGTTGTTTCTCGTTTGAATTGTTTATATTTGATGATAACCAAGTTGAGCATGCACATACGAAATGTTTATTAAATTTATAAGTAACTACGATGTAGTTCAGGTGAAGACAAGAGATCATCATAGCTATACATAACCGACCGATCGGTTTAGGATAAATAGGAGTCATTCATTTCGTCTTGTTCTTGTCTACTGATCCTTTCTGTTCATTGTTTCGTATTGAACGGAACATATCCTACATGAAAATTTCCTTTATTTCAGTATTTTGAAATTCAGCTAACTAGTTTCAGTCGAGATTTTGAGAAAAAAAAAGCAAACGAAACTAGTCATGGTAGTTCATTTTTATATATTACATCTATGCTTATAAGATACTAAAGGCTAAATATTTCTCCCATGTTTAGAAATATATAGATGTGATTGATGCAGATATATGCCATCTGATGAGACCCTTAAGCAAGGTCGAAACTGGCGAAGACTCCATTTTAATCTCCATGTTCCCTCGACTGAAGGGAGGGTGATACGAAAAAAATGAAAATGCGTTTGTATGTATGTATGTATATTTGTCGCAGGACAAGGTTCAAAGGTTAGAGGTCAAAGGTCATTTTACGCATCATTGAGTCCAACGATTGCTCGACCCAAGTGTATCACTCATCTCTCGCCCCATTAAAATCTTTCACCTTAGATTTCCCGCCAATCAGGTGTTTTGACTAGTGTCCTGCGTGATCGTTAATTTCACAATCACGACCAAAATCACGCGTGATCGTGCGTGATTAGAAACGTTTTTGATTACCGTGGTCGTGATCGTGATTGAAACTTAAAATTTCCTAATCACGATTGTAATATATATGTTCAAAATCTCAAATATTTATTCAAGAACATAATGTTCACATTTACTTTCAACAAGAAAGCAAAACAAAATACATAGATGGTTAATTACTATTTTATAAAAAACAAAACTGAGAAAAAAGTAAGGAAATTACATAATTCAATAGTCTGTTCATCATCATCTTCACCTTCAATTGTTAATAAATATTCATTATCATTTTGATTGTTGTTGACGAGATCGTGTGGTTTTTTGATTTTTTCTGTGTTGATTGATTATTTGAGGTGATACAATTATATTTTCGTTTGGCATCTTGATCAGTATTTGTTTCCATACAATTGATACGATATTTTTCCATCAAAACGTCCATGTTCTTTTGTAAAAACATTAATTTGTTCAATTTTTCTGCACCTAATCTTGTTCGTTTGTCAGTAATAGTGTTTTTACAAGATGAAAACAACCTTTCAACGGACGTATTTGAAGCTGGTATGGCTAATACAGTACGAGCAACTGAAGCAATTAAAGGAAATACATCTTGATGTTGTCTCCAGTACAGTGTTTCTAATGGAATTCTAAAACAAAATGTACAGTACACGCTGTTTTGGATAAGCAAAGTGTACAGCAAAATGTACACAGACATTTACATCACCGAAGTGAAGCGAAAGAGCAAAAAAAAAAAAAAAACGAAAAACTTCTAGTATGAACAAAGACATTATATAAAATTTTCCAGAATAATGTACACGCTGCTTTTTTAAGTAAAGTGTACAGCAGCGTGTATTTTCATAGCTGCAGATGTTTGTACATTTTGCTTCCGCTGTGTACACTTGCCATTAGAAACTCTGCTCCAGTATAAAAGTATATCATCTTCTTCTTTATCGTCGAGCTTTGATGTGAATGTAAGATATTTTTCTAATTCTTTTTCAACAGTATTTTTTTCTGGTACTTCAGATTGTTTGTCAAATATTTCTAATAATAAACTTTTTCGAGCAGATAGAGAATTAGTAATCGAAATTGATGATGTTGATGAACGTGATGTTACAGATGTTGATGTTAATATTACTGATTAATTTGTAGTAACTGATGGACAAGCAGATGGAATATCTTGATGTTTTAACATTTCTTGTTTTAATAAAAAGATTGCACGTTCTTTTAAATGAGGACATTTATGAAAATGTTTTAAATTTGGATGAATTAATGTGGCAATGAGATATTCGTTCGACAACTTCCATTTTTCACTCAATCGTTTACGTAGAAATTGATAAAGTATTAACAAATTTATATTTATTACTTTTCAAACTTCATACCCAAAAATGCCTTCAATTGTTTTATACCTTCTTTGTCATCATTATCAATAACACATTTGTTGATTAAGACTTGTTTCATTGGTAATACACGATGAAGTGTTGCTCGTTTGCTGTCGCTTAAAGTTTGAAAAGCAGTATCAAATGGCAATAAAAATTCACATACATCATGTAAAAAATCTTCATTGATTTTACAATAAGTTGTTAATAATTTTGAATCCAGAATCTTATCTAATTCATTATAAACATCTTGAAATACCCTTAGCATACCATATGCGCCACTAAAGCGCGTATCTGCATATAAAACTAGTTTTTTTCGATAAATTTTGTTGTTTATGCATTCGACGAACACTTGAAACAATATGTTTAACATCACTAAACATTCCTTGAGCTAATTCACAATTAACAACTTCCCCATCGATCATTTGTGATGTAAACGCATGTTGAAGTTGTTTGTTGATAAAATGATTGCTACAACCGATACGTTTAAAATTGAGATTAAAAGCACTCTTCATAGTGGGTTCATTATCACTCATGATAAACTTTTCATCATTTAATCTCAAGCCAAAACTATTTCATAGTATCATTAAAAAATGATCGAATAGTTTGTGCTTGTTTATTTTCCAATTCATACGGAAAACAACCAAGTAAGAATGATAGTGAATGAAATTTTTGATGAATATGATTAAGTGATAAGCCACAATATGATAAACCTTCATAAAAAACAGAACAAAGAAAGGTTTTTTGTGACGAAGATGCTTGCCTTACCGGTATACGATTCCGACCAAAACTTAAACTGTTACACAAAAGCTATTCATCGACCGGGACAACTTGATTACTTTTTCTTTATAATAATCATACATTCGATCAATATTTCTGCTAATCTAATACAAAAGAATTTCTTTAATGTTTATCTCATTCTATGCAATAGAAATTACTTACTGTTGTTGAATCAGGTAATAAATCTTCAATTTCTATACGTGTTACTGATGATAAACATCTACCAGTATCAAATAGCTGTTTGGCTAAACGAATAAAACCAGATCCTTTTAATAATTCAAATGGTCGGCCATCTTGAGCTATAAATTCCACACAAGAGGATGTAATAGCATCTTTTACTCGTTGTGATATCTTTTTTTATTGTTTGGTGCTGATTTATAATAGTGATAGATCTTTTGTTGTTGATCCTATAAATCAGATTCTGTTTTTGCTGATTGGGTGTGGGTGTCGGTGTCGGTGTGGGGTATGGGTGTAGGTGCGGGTGTGGGTGTGGATATGGATGTGGGTGTGGGTGTGGGTGTGTTAAGTGTGAGTGTGGGTATGGATGTGGGCCTGTGGGCGCGGGTGTGGGTGTGTGGGGTGTGTGCGTTAGGTGTGGGAGTGGGTGTGTGGGTTGTGGGGCGTGGGATGTGGGGTGTGTATTAGGTGTGAATGAGTGCGGGTATAGGTTTGGGCATGTTTGTGTGGGTTTGAATGAAAAGGAGACTCACACCCATACCCACACCCACACCTCCATCCATCCATACCCACACCTCCACCCATCCACATCCACACCCACACCCTCATTGACTTTTTTTCCTTCCTAATTCCAAGACGCTGATTACGATTATATGCTATTTTTATTCGCTAAAAACTCATTCTTTTCATTTTACTGATGTAATAATGGTGGTGATCAATAAAAAAAAACAAAACATTATGTAGATAAATATTTCAATGAATGTTTTTATTGATTTTGATTTTTTATAGAATACCCATGAGAGAGACAACTTTATTTTTGGCCAAAAACAAAATGTGAACGTAAAGCGATATCTGATATATTTTTAAACAATCTCAATATTATTCAAATACTTGAACTTCAACTAATTCTCTTTTATTATTATGTTAATTATTTATACAGATTACTATTCTAACAGTTTGATTTAAAATATTGATTTTAATATGCTTATTATGATTTTTTTTATGAACAATATAAATATTATCATATCAATAGTGTGATCGAAAGTTTTTTTTTTCATCAATAGATATATCAGTAGAACCTGAATGGTCCTTTCAATGTACATGTATGTAGGAAGAGAAAAATCGAAAGAAAAAAGAAATAAAACAGTAGAATCATAGAGAGAGAAATATATATAACTATAATTTTTTCTATGATGTGATTTTTTTTATCAATTCCGTACGAGACCGAAATTTTTGAGATGCATGTGTAATATGCTCGTGTATATCAATATCAGTGAATATTTTTTCATCATAAGAAAATGAAACGCAAAAGAACGGCAAAAAAAATGACGAAAACTATTGAAAGAATGAAATACATGTGGTGAAAAGCACATTCATGACGAATAATTGCTTACCTGACGCAAATGTCATGCTTCATTGAATTACGTATACTTATGAAAATGGGGAAAAACTGACTAATTTTGTTAATGATAAATACCATGCAACATTAGGTTATATCACATCAAACAAAATTTGCATACGCCCATATAACTAATGACGTGAGAATATGTAATTTCTTACATTATTAGACTAGAGATAAAATAAAAATTGAATGTCAAGAGTAGTTACACATAGCACAAAACAACGAAACATGAAAATAAAACATTTCAATCATCAAAAAGTGATGTCAAGAAAGTTTCGATTGACGGTGTAAGTGCGAGTGTCTATACTCACAGAATTTGAGAAGTCTCACAATTTTTTAAATACAGCATAGAGAAAAATTTCTCCAAAAGACAGTCTATTCGTTCTTCTGTATAAGTATTGATCAATGAGTGTAGCTATCAGATGCTTTTGATTGATTAAATAGTTTAGCTGGTTTGAGTTTATTCATAACTTATCACGCCATTCTGACTTCTTCAGTTTTTGTATAGGAGACGCTTTTATGGATCATATACTATTATTTTTATAGATCTAATATTTTGGAAAAGACGATTTTGGTATTTCATTCTTGCATCTCAGATTTGTATTATTTTCACACTCAGCTATGCAGTGCAGCAATCTTTAATGATTGTCATGTAGTTAATGCAACAGCAAAAATACTGATCGTAGTATTTTCAATTGTAACTCTTTCAACTTTCTTTTTATTTAAGCTAGTCTAGTTTCCGATTGAACTTCCATACAGCTCTACTGCAAACGTGTATCAAAAACTGATTTGAACGAATCTATAGAGAACTATTCAGTTAAAATATTCACAAAAAAACAGGTAACTTTCCAAGTCGTTTTCAAATAAATGTCAGAAGATGTTTTACATTATGAGATAGTGAGTATTTTCACAGTAGTTCTTTTTCATCATGCAAATAAAAGTTCGATCATATCAAAGTTTAGATTGAAAAGCTACTCTTAGATAATTTCATGAAAAGTGGCTAGAACCGCCATTTTCTTGGCTGAAGTCGATTACTATTTGGAACCTTTTTATCCATTACCTACCCCTATCTATTGATGAAATCATTAGTAGAATTATCATTGAAAAGAATCAAAATGCTTGATTCAAAATTTATTCGGATAGATTTTGAATGGCCAAAATTGATGAGTCTAAACCATTATTCTTCCCACACTTTACTCTTGTCATAGATATGCTTTTACAATTCTAACCGTACTACCACTCGTCCCATATTTCATTGTCTTTCAACTAAGAACTGAGCAAATCAACTATAAAGAAATATTACAGGTTACTACTACTTAGTAAGTATGCAATGGTCGTACTCTTTTTATCTAATTATCTTAATATCTTTCAGCTACTAAAAATAAAATTATATTTTCGAAAATCTAAGAGTTCTGCACACCAGAGCAAAGCATGAATAACATCCATCACACGATTATCGGAGTTTTCATACTATTCCATATCTATGGTCTGAATTGTACTTTTATTCCTGATCGAAATGATTACAATGCCTACGGCATAAAAATAGCTATGAATGAAATTCTTCTTGTACAAGCTCGCAATGCTGACAATCCACCGGCATTTTTTATTCAATTTGCACCTTATAATACTACACAAAATTCATCCCAATGTTTCATCGATTATCCTGATATTTTAAACACTTATGTTTATTGCGTTGCTCTTGGCAAGAAACAAAATTTAAATCATACACAATTTTTCTTTGCTGGCGAACTAATCAACAATCGTAATGGTGTATTTTTTGGCGTAGCAGAGTACAATCAGACAAATATCGTGTCGAATGTGTCCAATTCTTGTGCTTTGAATCTTTCTTATTCTCTATACTATCTAATCAATTATGCACATCAAGAACATTATGTCCTTGGTGTTGAACCACAAAATCGTTTTGCTTATGGATTTTCAAATCAGTTTGTCTTTATATTTGATTCGATGAATGGCTCAACTTTGGAATCATGGAATGGTAACTTAACATGGCCGAATAGCTCTTTTATGCCTCATGCTGTTGATATTAGTGACAGTTTCGGCATTATTGCAGGCTTTATTCAAAATGATCCACAAGGAAGAGTCAAATATAGTCCGATCATTTATTTGCTTAATTTTAATTCGTCTAATCATCATCCAATTGTTGTTGATCAATATATACCAAAAGCTAATCAAGGTACATGGCAAGATTTATTGACTTATTCGGATGCGAATATCTATTCAGCAAAGTATGATATGTCAATTAGTATTAATAGTCGTGGTGATATTTTAGTTGGCATGCAATTTATTAATCGAGTTTTCTTATTTTCAGTAAATATTTCCAATCCAATGCAATTGATTTATATAAGTAGGAATACTAATGGTCGATCGTTAGGTAATGGAAAAAGTCTAGCTTGGTTAGATAATGGAAATATGGCCGCTATACTTGTGAATACCTATTCACTCAATTATCAGTGGTCGTCATCTGAAGTCTATTTGTATGACATGAAATCGAATATTTATAATTCTAACAGTACTTCCATATCAGTTTTCCCTAGCTATCATCAACTGTTGCCGTCAAGTTTCAGTTCTGTATTTTTAAATATCATTTCATCACCTATATCACTAACTTTAATGGATGATATAGGTAATTTGTTGATATTTACTCCCACACCATCAGGTTTCTATCCTTCAATACCAGCAACAGGATCGATGCCACTCATTACATCCCCAGAGCCTTGTCCGCCTGGTATGTACAAGGATCATGTAGGGATTAATGATTGTATCCTCTGTCCAACTGGCACAAAAAATTCGGGTAATGCCACTACTCAATGTACTCCATGTGCACCAGATACGTTTTGTCCACTTGGTTCAGTGAGTGAAACACCTCAATCTGCATTGGAAAACATCATACAATTAATTGCCTACCCAACATCACCTGAATATACGATATTTGATGAGGTTTTATTACAAAATATGTTTCATATCGGAACTGGTCGTTGCCTTTTGGTATCGCCTTTATTTTGGACATTGATCGTAGGTGGTTTAGCTATTCTGATTGTGATAGTAATCAAGTTACTGAAATATTTTGTCGATCATACGACATATGTGCCGATAAAAAAACGAATTCATTACATATTTAAAAAAACAGATTTGATTGGTGAAGGTGAACTATGGGTAGGTGGTTTAGCATCATTTGCTGTGGTTGTTCTTGTTAGCTTCGCCTATGGATTTAGCAATTCCTATTACAAACAATATCCTATTGAAACATCAACCGATTCCTATTTCGCCTGCGACCTGTCGACTCGCAATGCTAAATTCCAAAGCAGTCTTCAAACATTAGGTATACCACCAACGACAGCTGAGAAAAAGATGTTCGATTTGTTAAATGAACAAAGTTTTTCGCTAAATATCGAGTTCATTAATACACTGATTAATTGTGATGCCATATCTATTCAAGCTCTATATGGAACAACTTGGTTGACGATTCGTTGGTCTAATTGTCAAAATAACAGTTCGATCCTATATCTATCCATTCCGCTTCCATTTCAACACACATCTGTACAAGTTACCCTAGATCAAATTCAAACGATTGGAGCTTTACGCATCGGTCTAAGTGGTGATAAACAAGAAGAAGAATTATATAAATTGAAAGAATTAAATTTTTACGAATCTTTTTCACAAAATGGATCTGTTCTAGCACAGGCATTACCGATTTCTCTCGTGCTAACAAAAGTGATCAATGAAACAATGCCGATCGAAGGCGAAGAATCCAATTTTACTGGCATCTATATTCCAACATTTGCTGTTGATTCAAAGAGTTTATTTCTTACACAAGATCAATATATTCATTCAACGTCACAAGCAATTCTATTGACCATTGTGTTGAGTGAAACAGCTTACTATGTCAAAAATCAACAATATCCAATAGCTAAACGAGCAGAGATTGTATTTCATAATTTTCTATTCACTATAGTTTGTCTGGAAATATTTGGGCTGGTATTCGTATTGTACAAATTAACCATACAACCAATTTATCGTTTACTCCGTCGGACAGTGATTCGTCACCATGAAAAAAATCAAACCAATCCCGAAAAGATGAATGGCGACTCAATAGCATTGGACAATCTGTCTAATATCAGTAGTGTTAATGGACAGAATTTAGCACATGTTGACTCGAGCTCGAGCATTCAGCTAAATTGAAATTAATAATAATGTCAAAAGTTGTGTCTAAATGGTTTTTTACGTGCTATAAATACTGTGTGTGTACCATTGAGCATAACAACCCTAAAACAGAACGTTTCACTCCTAGATTTTTAATGATCATGATATGAATAAAAATAATATCCATTCGCAAATAGTTCAAAACTAATGTCTGTTTAAAAAATAATTGGCGTAGATGTTTTGCAATAACTCAGGAACAGAAAGAACTAGGGAGCTCCGATTTTCACCAATTGAAAGAGAAAATGGAGCATCTTTTTTTCTCAATATTCTATAAGATAAAATCAACCATTTTTATAAAACATTGAAAAAATATGCAAAAATAATCTGTCATTCAGATGAAATCTTGACGAGCAGTAAGTAAATTAACTTCAAAATTACCATAAATTCATATTTTTCGACGGACTGTATAGGCAATTTTATTGACTTAAAATTAAGATGTGTGAAGGTAATGATGCAAATGGTATCTTAAACTAGAGATTTGAAACTCTCCATCTAAATCACATATGAAAACCAAAATTTTCTCGGAATGGTAGATCGTTTTCATGTATTTTTTATGATATTTTGTAGAAATGATTTCGACTTATATAATATTGAAGAAAAAGATATCCCAATGTCTCCTCTTTTGACTGACAAAAAACTGCAACCCTTTAACACTTTCCGTTCTTGAGTTCTTGTAAAAAAATTTGTGTTCACTATTTTTTTTAAACAAGCATCAGTTCTTTCGAATCTGCAAGAGGATAAATGCTTCTGAGAAAAAAATTCCCTGTAGTTTTCCATTTTCGAAAATTATTGAGGATTGCCGATCTCTGATGGAAGTTTTTTGTTTTATTCAAAGCACTTGTCATCTATAAGTTTTATTATTCTAAGATTCGAATGACTTTGATGGATATGAAAATGTAGATCGCTGTTCTTTTTGACACTGTCTACGAATCACATATGTACGGCCATATACCTCTGCTCTACCTACACCGAACTAATTGTTGCATCTTTATGGTTACCTATTTGTTCATTTCTTATTCCTAGCATGTCTAGGGCTGTTATCGATTACTACAATTATTCGAATAAAAAAAACAACATTACTTTAACTTTTTTATATAATTCAAGTGATTTATCAAACTTTGATGGGTGTGGGTGGATGTGGGTGTGGGTGTGAGTGTGGGGTGTGGGTGGGTATGGGTGTGGGTGCGGGTGTGGTTGAGTGTGGGTGTGGGTGTGGGTGTAAGTATGACTTCAGACAAAAACAAACTCTAGCTCACACCCCTATTCACACTCACACCCACACCCACACCCACACCCCACACCCACACCCCACACCCACACCCACACCTACACCCAGCCACTCACACCCACACCCATACTCACACCCACCCACACCCACACCCACACCCTTACTTCGATTGGAACATGTGGATCATTACGTGATTTAAACCTATCATGTTGCCATTTACATCGACTAATGTAAAAGAAAAAAAACATAAATAAATAAATAAAACTTGCGATTTATGCTTACCGACTTTGAAACCAAATCTAAACAAAGAAAACAAATAGATTAACATAAAAAACAAGATTTTATTACTTTAATTTGTCGTTCAGTTAATGCAAGTCTACGAGCAATTTGAATTCGTCGCGAAGGTGTTAAATATCTATTAATATTTGTAAATAAATAAAAGAATTTTTTTTTTCTTACTTGTTAGAATGAAATTCTTTTTCTAATTCAAGTATTTGATAATATGTATAAGCTGCTCGAACACATCTATGTTCAGAATTAAATTCCATAAAGAAAAAAGAAAGAATGACTTCATAGTAATCATAAATAAATAAAGTAATGGTACAAATATTAATCATTTCTATATGTTACATTTATGTATTTTCAATACATCATTTTTCTCAATCAGCTTATGAATACCTAGTCTCATCCATGCATATTCATTATTAAGGGTGCGGGTGTGGGGTGTAGGTGTGTGGGTGTGGGATGTGTGAGTGTAGGTGTGAGTATAGGTATATGGATTGTTTCCTTCCATACCCACACTCACCCACACCCACATTCATACCCTCAAGTTCAAACGGATTCAAATCAATGTGATTAACAAATAACAATTGGCACTAGCATTGATTCACATTAAATGAGTTAACCCCCCCCCCCCCCCCCCACACAGAATAGAAGCCCACCCTACCCAAAATGAGCACAAAATAGACAAGTTGCCAAATTGGATAAATTAGGTCACTGACTCTTACTATTTAATTGTAGCTGAGTTAATGTGCCTAATTTTCTTTGTGTTGCATATTTTTTTTATCCGCAGACAAATGAACATTTTTCAAGTATTAAAAAATTTGTACGCCTATGTATCAATAAAACATAGCTGTCTAGGGACCATTCAATAGAAATTACCCATGCAATAATACCGTTCTGTTAGGTTTCTTCCTCTTATACAATTATGTACGACATAGAAACGAAATGTTGGAGTTTTTTATTGACTTAGCAGCAGTACGAACAAATCTTTGATCGAAAGATGAGACGTCGAAGAAAACTGACCTTGACCGATACGAATTACGCAAGAACTTATCAGACTTAAAAACAAATACCATCGTGGGATGACACAATATCAATTATTATAACATGTATTAGATCTGAATTATCTTTCTGTCAAGAAATGGGAAACCCTTATTATGTAATCACAGGTTTATTTCATATTTCTATCGCAATAATTAAAATATATCTTGATTTGTATTTGAACCGTGCATCGGCTGCCATGATGAAGTCGTGTGCGAGAAACTATATCAGTATAGGTCTAATAGAAACCTCTTTTAAATTCCTTCAAAACTTTACATGATCAAAATCAATATATGATGTTAAACGGGGTTTTTCGTATCCGTAGTAAGATCCACGAAATGCTCAGGATAGATGAGTGTGTGAATGCGAAACGTCGTATAAATAACGTACTACTCTATCGTTTTAATAATATACAATCCAACAAAAATTGGCAACCAGTTTTCGGTTCCCAAGAAGCTATAATAGCTACTGTGAAAATTGTCAGACAACTTCATAATTTCAATTTGTAATTTTGTGGAACTCACATATTTTCGAAGAAAACGGTGAGTGTAATTTTTAAGTCGAAGTTTTTATGACTCCCCATTATAGACATCCGCATCACAGTCCCTCCTCTATTACAGGTAGGCGCTATATAATAAATGGTTTGCAATCGTTATACTTCATCTAAAGCTTCGCTGCAAATGTATATCTATAAAACTACAGCAATAACATTTAAAAAAATTTACAGTAAAATAGTTTCTAGTATTTATGGATATGTGAGTTTCACACTCTAGCCCCAAAGGGACTGCACTGGAAAGCTTTTTAAGACCTTATGTGCCTGTAAACTAATTAAATCCTCGCTGCAACGTGAAAAAAGTTGATCGCAATAGAAGCCCAGTGGGCTTCTATTCTGTGGGGGGATTTAAGTCAAAGGCCTTGTACACACTACGCGAATTAAAGCTGAATTAAGAAATGTGATTGGTGTTTCCATGTGATAGCACCAATCACATTTCTTAATTCAACTTTAATTCGTGTAGTGTGTACAAGGCCAAACGAATAAATGTTCAATACAGATGAGATATCATCTATCGATGATTAAAAGTTCGTCACTACTATTAATATTTTAAAATCGTTCGATTTAAGGAGATGTGTTTGAACATAAAGCTACAAAAATTCTTTTTGTCGATCAAAAAAACGAATAGCGAATCGAATGTTCACAATAATTTCTTTATTTTCATCTTGTGAGTCATAATTGCTTTGTTTCTTTCTATTATAGATAAAGATAAAACACGTATTACCCTCCTCTCTCCCTTCTCAAAAAAAAGAAATTTAATTCATTCAATGATCAGCGATATACAAAACGTTACGAAATTTGAACTCTTATCAAACGAAATTTTATTTGTATGTTTCGAATATTTTAATATATTTGAGATATTTTATTCATTTGATCAATTAAATGATCGCTTTTCTACACTTATTCGAAATATTTCATTTCAACTCAACTGTCAAAATATACAAAAAACAATATTTGATAAATTTTGTGTAAAAATGAAATTAAATTCAGAAATTAAAAATCAAATTTATTCATTAAAATTATCAAATAAAGATACATATGGTCAAATCGACGCATTTTTATCAATGTTTTCATTCAACGAATTTTCTCATCTTCGATCATTAACATTATCTGAAGTTGAAAAGCAAAATATAGTAAAATTGAAATCGATATTACCATTATTATCTCAATTATCCTCCTTTCATATGATTGGTCATATGTTTGAAGACAGTGGAATCCTAGATAATCTTCCAATGTCTAATCTAAAAATATTATCAATACTATCATTACATTCTATTCAAACATGCCTTAGCGATACTTCAAATATTACAAATTTAACAATTTATACTTGTTCATTAGAACATTTATTATATGATTTATTCAAATGTTTTCCTATGCTAAAATATCTAAATGTTCAATGTATCTCGCGATATAATCATCCAATAAAAAATGATTCAATTATTAATAAATATAATGGTATTTATCTAAAACAATTGATTATTGGTATATTTGAATATAACTTTAAAGATTTTAAAATATTTGTAAAACAAATACCTAATCTAATAAGTTTAACAATAAATACAAAATATGATATAAATATGATAAATTCTTATAAATGGAAAAAATTAATTCAATCTTCATTACCTTATTTAAATATTTTCAAATTTAAATTTCGTTGTGATTGTAGATTTAATAATAAAATTATTTTGAAAAAATTTATACATTTTCAAAATGATTTTTGGTTGAAACAACATCAATGGTATACTGAATATTCATTTGAAAAAAATTTTGCATTTATTTATACAATACCTTATATATCGAATACTTTTGAATTAGGACCGAATACTAAAAGATTTCCTAATAAATTAACAAATAATTCAAATATATTCGATGAAGTGACCGATCTAACATTACATAATGAAGTCAAAAAAGATCAAAATCAATATTATTTTTCAAACGTTGAATCATTAACATTACGTATTTGGGAAGAGAATCAGAATCAAATTAATATTTATTATTTGAAATTTATTGTTAATTTATCTAATTTAAAACATTTAAACATATATCTGTATCACAAAATGCTATCATCAAAAGAATTATTAAAAATTCTAAAAGAATCACCAAAATTATCATGGATTACGATTTGTCCAAATAATTTAAAATCTTTATTTATTGATGATGAATTATGTAAATATTTGAATGCAATGATTAAAAAATTAAATATATATCCATATACTTATTCTTCATTCATTAATCTTGATGAATTGAAAAGATTTTGTGAAATCTTTTCAAATATTGAACAACTTACATGTTTTGTTAGGGTACCTAATGATGTGTTATTTTTATTAAATCAATTATCAAAATTATCAACTATAAATGTTTATTTCCCACCATTAGGTTATCGTGATTATTTTTCTATTTTATTTGAAGAACAATCACATAGACTAAACTTTATATTTCGTGTCAAAGGTATTGATGTAAACGTACCAGAATTATCTATATGGATTGATAGAAATATGAATTAATCAGATATTAACTTTCTTAAAAATGTTTTTTTTTCTCGATAAAAAATAAAATCAATGTTTTCTATTGTTCAAAAGATTCTCTACATGTCGGAATTACTTTTGCAGTGAATATTGATCCAAAATAAAAAGTTGTCCTGGATATAAATATTTAAAAATTAGTTTTTTTTTTCACGTAGTATTATCATTTTTACAGACAAACATTTTCGAATATTAATTTTCAATTATAAAAGTCTGTTTATCTAACAATCGAGAGTTTGGTGTTGTAAGGGTATGTCGTGTACGTGAAGAAATGATCCGCACCCAGACCTTCGAGGGTGTGGTAGGGGTGGACCATTTAATTTAACGGGACTTAATTAACGACATTACTTAATGTTTTTTATTAAGGGTGTGGGTGTGGGTGGGGTGGGTGTGGGGGGGGGTGG
>CAJNOP010001269.1:1759-24066 GCA_905250075.1 Rotaria sp. Silwood1
GGAAAAGAGAGAGAGGAGGAAAAGAGAGAGAGGAGGAAAAGAGAGAGGGGAAAGAGGCAGAGAGGAAGGAAAGAAGGAAAGAGGGACAGAAAAAAACTTAATGTATGCGCTTAATGATTGTAATTGCCGGGCGTCCATTAATGAAAGGACAAAACATACAGAAAAACTGTTGCGTCTACTTTCGAGGGTGATATCGAATACATATAAGTATTTGTAAACGAGCTAAAATGCATTTAAACACATTTCAACGAACATACTAATTATATTCGAAAAAAAAAAGAATTAATAATAATACCACTAATGATCAATTATCATCATCATCCGATAATCCTGATATGCTGATATTAGGTCGCAGAAGTTCATCTCGAATTAATTCACAGGATATTTCAAGCCTACGACGTCGGTCTAGCGTTCAAGATGGAATTTCAAAGAAAGGTGTTTCTCATAGTTCAAGAAAATCATCTACAGGAACACCACAATTAAGAAGCAAACAAAAAGAAAATGATGTTGATTTACAAACAGACATGGAATATTCAAATATCAATGATATTCATAATTCAAGTTCATCCAAAAATTATGAAGATGAAGAACAAAATCCTCTTAATACATCAAATGCTAGTGCTGATACTATTATTGTTGAAGATTTCAATAATAATAAAAACTTACAAAAGCAACCAATTGAATATTTTACACGTGTTAATGGTACTGATAGAGTCAAATGTACCATTTGTTCACGTGTAAGAAAATCTTTTTTCTTAATTTTTACTTAAAAAATCAGACGTAAAGCGCTTTATAGTTTGAATAAACCTAATTGATCTTTTTGAGTAAAAAGTAAAGAGGTGTTTTGAGGATCATATAAAGGAAAATTGAATTAGTCTCTTACAATTTTTTTAAACTTTTACTTCATTTTCTATCTGTTATATCTCTCGTTTAGGAATGTAAATATAATCCATTTTCGGATACAAACTTAAGAAGCCATCTTGGATTTAAACATGTTTTTTATTGCTACTTATATCCATCTCAAATTAAACAACGTGAGAATCTTGAAAAGAAAGCTTCTATTTTACCACACGTGAAAAAAGAACTTGATATAGCTGCAATTAAATGCATAGTGAAGGATGGTTTACCATTTGGAACATTTCGACGTCCTGGAATGCAACATTTTCTTGATATAATTAAACCAGGTTATTGTGGACCATCCAGACAAACTGTTCGTAAACATTTAGATAAAATGTACCAAGAACGAAGATCTCCATTAAGAGAAAAGTTTAAAACAGTTCCATTTATATCTTTAACAACAGATCTTTGGATGAATTCTCGACGACATCATTTCTTAGTAATTATTGCTCATTATTATAATGAACATTATGAAACATTTTCAGATGTTATTTCCTTTCGATCTTTTCGAGGTCGACACTTGAGTGCTCGATTAAAAAAACTTATTATTCGGAAAATTAAAAAATTAGAAATCGAAACAAAAATTTTTTCTATTACAACCGATAATGGTAGTGATATCAAATCCATAACATCATCACAAGAATTCGGAATAAGATCTTCTTGCAATGCTCATAATATTAATAGAACAATATCAACTGGTTTAGATTTATGGAAAAAAACAACATCGAAAAGATAAATCAAGATCATATTTTAAATAAAATAGGGTAGTTCAATACTGATTATTTCATCATCAATGAACTTCGAGAAATATAACTCATATAATATATTTGAATGAGTCCATTTTTCTTATTGTATTATAGTTATTATGTTCTCAGTTTTTTGTTTCATCATCGTCAGACTTCTTCGAGATGATTTATTATATTAAAAATATTCGTATTTATTTTGTATTTAGTAAAAAAGATGAAATAATAATAGTAACAGCAACATCACCATCATCATCAGCAACATCAAAAACAACAGCACTTAATGAACATATTTATGATTCTGATGATGATATAGAAAAATCACGTTTTGTCGATATCGATGTGATTGTTGACGAATGAGTTAATCACGATGAAAATTATCTAAATGACGAAGATGATGGTGATGGTGATTATATACCAACATTAGGTGATCTAGATGAAACTGATAGTTGTTCAGATACTTCTGATGATGATAATAATACAACATTAACACAATCACAAAAAGATAGTCGAATAGAAGTAGAAGACCAAGAAGAAGTAGAACAATTATTATTAAATCCTGACAAATTTAAAAAAAGGATTTCCAATTTATTTAAAAAAATTCGTAAATTAATCAAAATGATAACTGAATCAAGTATATTGACAACATTTGTTCGTAATGAAATAAAATGACGACAAATTGACCTTGATGCAGCAATTAATCCTGATGGTAATGAAGAAAAGATCAAAGCAAATGATTTGATAAATGACTTCTACATCAGGTGGAATTCTACTTTTATTATGTTGGCCCGTTTATGGGCAGGTCAACAGATTGTAAATGACATCATTTATTCACCTCAATCTCATGTTGGTTTAACAATCAAACAAATTAAAAAAATATGTTCATTACAAATGATTTATCTACAGTTAACTCCCATAAGTCGCCTCATGAGTGGGAAGCGACCTATGTTCATTCCAAATGGGAGACAGATATATTAGCTGGGAAGTTAGTCAATATCGCTGTACTGCTGTTACTGTGGGATAGTGCTCATGTCGAATTTACGGATGGGTCTACCGTTTATGTAAAAGATGGCAAGGAAAGCAAACGTTTGAAAAAATCCTTGACCATCTCGTAATTCTTAATCGCATGGGGAAAGTTCTGCAGTGTATTTTGTTCGGCTTACCCGAATCGACGATCCGAAATGATTGCGCATCAAAATATATTGATTGAAATGGATACTCACTTCGGTATCTGTTTCTATAAGTATGTATGCTTTTCTAGTACATTGCTGCTGCTGGTATTCTTTTCTTTATTATGTGAGTTTGTCCATTTGAGATATTCAATCTGTTGCTAACCACTCTGCATACCAATCGCTCTCTGTAACTCTTTTGTAGTTATCATCGAGCATTTGCTGCTAAGGCAGCGAGTTCGATCGAGAGAAACACCGTGATTAATTGGAGCATGATCGACACTAAGTTGTACAATAATATCTTTGGCGGTCGTGCAGCATGATGATGCAATTGCTGTGGATCAACAGAACACGGAACGGCTTTTTGTGATCAAGCGAATGAGAAAGGATTGAAAGACATTCGTAATTTACGAGAGTTAATTAACAATGTTGATAATTCTATGCTTCGCGATTCATCTCGTTCTCTTTTGCTGATGCGCAACTCGCATTCTGATAGTCGTGGTCGACCGAGAGTCTTCACAGCTGATCAAGTTAAAATTTGCACACTTGCACGAATTCATTGTGTCGTCGTGCGCGTGTCTACCTTTCGTGCAAAGGATCCAATATGAGTAAACTCTGCGGGTCACCATCTAACGCAAATCAAATTCAACAACCATCAACAAACGCTAGCAACGCGATTGCGAAGCATTGACTATTGACCTCAACTGTTATTCAGTGTTTTCTCGGTGATACTTGTGTGTATGTGTACTTGAGATATTCAGTGTGAAATATATGTCAAACGTTCATTCTTTCTCTTGTCAATTTAGACTGGACTACATCCACTCTAGTCAATATACAGGCTTTTGAGGACGAATTAATCAACCATCCTGATCCCGACCTCGTCTCTCGAGTACTGAATGGTCTAAAATTCGGATTTGACATAGGCTTACGCATGCTGCCCCGGGATTCGTATGAATGTAAAAACTTGCGTTCGGCACTTCAGAATCCTGACACAGTCACTCGTCTCATCAATGAAGAATGTATAAAATATTTCCTAATTAGACCTTTCAAACAGTCACCGTTTCCAGTATATCGCGTGAATCCGATCGGTCTTGTCACAAGTAAATACAGCCAACAGAAACGACTGTTTGTCGATTTATCCTCTCCTCATCATTCGAATGAGCACGTCAGTCTAAACTCGATGATTCCGAAAGAAGACTACTCTCTTCAATATGTGCGAATTGATGATGCACAAAATATTATTTTGAAATTGGGCAAAGCTACATCCATGTATAAATTGGATATTAAGAACGCGTTCAAATTATTGCCAGTTCGATCCAATCTCTGGCCTTTTCAAGGCATTCGTTGGGAAGGTCAATACTATTTTTATACGCGATTGATGTTTAGAAGCAGAAGTTCACCAAAATATTTGATGATTTCTCTTGCCTATTATGTTGAACTGCACAACATAACTGCGGCATCTCGTTTACTCTACATCTCTTATATGATTTTCTATCTCTCGTGCGACCATAAGTGTGGCTTGATAAGAACATGAATTTGTTGATCCGGATGTTTGCTCGACTCCGAATCCCGCTGTCGGAGAATAAATTGTGCGGCCCTACCACAGAATTAGAAAATCTAGGCATCATCCTCAACTCGGAACATGTGCATGCAAGACTACCAGAGAACAAACGTAGTCGCACAGCCTTATTGGTGAAGAATTTCTCGACTAGAACAAAATGTACTAAGCATGAATATCTTTCATTAATTGGTCATCCTAGCTTATGTCTTTAAGGTCGTTTGTACCTGGTCGTGCCTTTTTATGATACTTACTAACGCTTGCCAAATCGTACGGAGAGCTTCATCATAAAGCAGACTTGAATGCTGAATGTCATATCGATCTCGCGATGTGGTCAGCATGCTTCGAAGGCTGAAACGGCTGCAATTTCTTTCTCAATACTCGACTGACTGTATCTAGTGATATGCATTTGTTTACCGACGCTTCTTCTTCATTCGGATGCGATGGTTTCTACCAAGGAGAATGGTTTAATCACGAGTGGCCGAAGTTTAAATATGAACTAGAACCTAATCCGTCTATATCGCTACTCGAACTGTTTCCAATTGTGGCCAACGCCGTGCTATGGGAAATGTATTGGACTAGAAAAATTATCGTTTTCCACACAGACAACGAGCCTGTTGTCGAGATGATAGATAAAGGACACACATCGTGTAGTGGTCCCATGAGATTTCTGCGACGCCTGGCGTTAGGCACTCTTCAACGCAATTTCTCTATGACAGCTGTCCACATTCCAGGTCGTGGTAATGCTATTGCTGACTGTCTTTCACGTTTTCAAATAGCCAAATTCCGATGTTTAGCACCCAATGCACGACAGTTGCCGTGTCCACTGCTTACACAATATCTGCTGTTGTATCCTTAAAAGAGATAGTGCTCGACTTGTGGGATTCTGCCTATGTTTTCTCCACTCTTGCTTCTTACAGTAGTGTGCCAATAAGAAGGACACAGCTAGATAGGTATGAAATTGATTCAGCACTATCTTTCACAAATCATGTGACAAGGATTTATCTTTGCTCCTGACTTGCGAAAAGATAGAGGACAAACTTGCGTCATTCTCAATTACTCTCTCCTTGTAATCGATAACTTTCTTCTTTCCTTTTGTTCTGTCAATGTAATTGCCTTGGTCTATTCTTCGCACTCTCCTATATATTGTGATGTTCTTCGTGAAAAAGAGGACTGGATTGATGTAGTGGTGTAGCTAACATCTATACCAGGAATAGCGATAACGTTACTTCTCCAGTCTCTCATTTAACAATAAATGTAACAACCATAGCTACGGTAACGCAATGATCCCACTCATCTTTTATTTCGTTACAAGTAATGGTTTCCGTCAATTCGAACTTTGTGCTCGGCAGCACAATTCAGATTATCATACATCCAAGATTAATGAAGAACTCATCATCCTTTTTATCGCTCATTGCTTTAAAAACTTGAAATTGAAATACGGCACAATAAAATTATACTTGTCTGCGATCAGATATCACGTCAGTAGAGCTGCTCTTCTCTCACCAGGCGTGAATTCACTCCCAGAATTCTCCAAGCAAGTTGAAGTGGTGATGCGTGCTGTCAAAAAGCAGACAACCACTACTACTCGTATTCGCTTACTCATCACGTTCCTAATTTTAGTCAAATTATTCGATCTTCTTCAATACTGCTTCTTCACTCCCTTCTAGGATCTTTTGTTGCAAATAGCCTGTGTTCTGGCATTTTATGGTTTTCTTAGATCTAGCGAATTGACGGTTATCCAAGGAAGAAACTGCGTACTCCTGTACTCCGGAGTACCGAGAGTACAGGGAGTACGGGGAGTACGATGGGAGTACGTGGAGTACAGGGAGTACGATGGGAGTACACGAAGTACAACAGGAATACATCGAATGTAATATGAGTTGGGCTTAGTAATTATTGAAAAACAGACTTGAAATTTTTGTGAAACACGATCCAAAAGGAGTGTCGACACGGGAGAAAAAGCGGATTGTCGGATCCTGGGCTCCTATGGGTTCTCTGGATCGCCATGAGATTCTCTGGATTCACAATACGAATATATCCTTGACTGTAGGTAGGATCCTAATCTCGATTTTGAATGTATGTTTGTATGCTTATTTGTTTCTCTGCAGGGTACTACTTTGAATCTACCTCAGTGCAAAATAAGTTTTTAGGGTATCCTAGATCCTTAATCCCTGTATTTTGGAGATATCCCTAGGTCGTCAAGTCCTATATTTTGGAAGTACCCTTAAGCCCTCAAGTCCTATTATATAGGAGTCAGGGCGCGAAAAATATGAAAAAAGTTAGATTCGGTTCGGTTCGATTCGACTGGACTTGGATTCGACTCGATTCGATTCGATCTACTTTTTCAAAATGTCAAATTGATTCGATTCGACTCGACAAAAGTTCTACTCTATTCGATTCGATTCGGATTCGTTTCCAAATTTTTATATTCGACTCGATTCGATTCGATAGAAAAAAAATTTCAATTCGATTCGATTCGATTCGGTTTATATTTCATGAAAAAAGTCATATTATTTATTTTCAATTATTATAGCTTTTTCAACAATATTCTCTCCTCGTGATGATAACTGATTCTCACTCGTCTCTATAAAAATATAATTTTGATGATCTTCAAATATATCACTAATAATTATTTATTTTTACAAGAAAAATAGATACGTATAGTCAAGTATAGGGGTCAAACACACTAGAAAAAGTGACTTAACTTAAGGTTGATTTAAGCAATGTGATTGGTTAATTCAATCTTAAGTTAAGCCACTCTTCTCTAGTGTTCGACCCATATTTAAATAAGTCAAAAAAAAAAAATTTAAGAAAATCTGTTCTCGACCGAAGGAAGAAAAATAATATCATTGACTGTTGATGAATCCAGGCTACTTTGTCGTTGAGTAACAATTTGACCTGTCGCGCTAAATTGTGACATTCATGTAGAATTTTATCACTAACATTAGACGGCCGTTTAGACTGAGAGAGAAAAAGAAATGAATAAGATAACACTTTCTTTATTACGGCTATCTTTTATATCACCTCATATGCACTCGTTTATCACGATAAATAAGAAAAAAAAAGAGGTCATTATTAACCGAATGAGTGAGAAAAAATTTGACTCGATTCGATTCGACCAGCACATTGGTCAATTCGATTCGATTCGATTCGCTGTTTTACAATCTTTATTCGATTCGATTCGACTCGATAAAAAAAAGGAACTATTCGATTCGATTCGATTCGATTCGGGTATGACAAAATTCAATTCGTAATCGACTCTATTCGGCTGCGGCGAATCGAATCGAATCGAATCATTCGCTTATTCGATTCGGTTTCGAGCTCTGATAGGAGTACTCATTAGTCCTCAAGAGCTATCCTATGAGGTACACATAGATCCTCAAGGACTACTTTATGAAGGTACTCATAGGTTCTCAAAGACTGTCCTATGGGAATACCTATAGATCTTCAAGTCCTATTATATAGAGTACTCATAGGTCCTCAAGCCTATCCTATGGGTATCCTTAGGTCGTCAAGGGCTATCCTATGAAGGTACCCATATGTCCTCAATAGCTACTCTATGGGGATGCCCATATGTCCTCAAGTCCTATTATATAGGGGTACCTACTGGTCCTCAAGGACTATCCTATGGGGATATCTATAGATCCTCAAGTCTTATTATATAGGGTACCTTTAAGCTCTCAAGTCCCATTATATAAGGGGATCGACAGAATAGCCCTTAAGGACCTATGGCTGCCACATAGAGTAACCCTTGACGACCTATGGGTACCCCGTAAATGATAGCTCTTGAGAACCTATGGGCACCCCAATATAATAGCTGTTGAAGACCAATGTGTGTCCTGTTATATCTTTTTTCTTTCTTACTTTGTTATCACCGAGACAGCAACGTGATGATATGACAACAGAACGGAACAGAAGAATAATACTCCTCCCGAGGGAATCGAACCCACGTCTTCTGCTTTCCGGGCAGTTATACTATCACTGTACTAGAAAGGAGCGTTTGTTATTCGTTTCGTTCCGTCTTATAACCGAAGAGGAACACTTCGGTTATAACATATCCCCATTTAATAGATCTTCAGGACCTATGGATACCCTCATAGGATAGCTACCCTATATGATAGCTCTTTGGAACCTATGGGTACCTCCATAAAATAGTTCTTGAGGGCCTATAGGTATCCTCCTAGGATAGCTCTTGAGGACCTATGCACTGTAAAAAAAAAGGTGTTTTACCAAACTTTGTAAGTTTCGCGCTGGCTTACGAAACTATTTTAAGTTTCATGGGATGGAAAAGGTTTCATAGTCTTCATACTGAACCTTTTTAAGTTCTGAAAATCGAAGAAGGTTTGGAGGTTTAATACGGAACCTTCTAGAAGTTCTGCACATTGTTTACTGAACTTCCGGTGGTTTTGTATCTTTGGTACGAAACTGTTGACAGTTTCGTAGAGCATTTAAAGGTTCCGTATTAGTTCTACGAAACCATTGATAGTTTCGTAAGTGCTTCTATAGTTTCGGATGCGCTATAAGAAACTAGCTGTGGTTTCGTAAAAGATATACCGAACCATTACATCGTTTAGGAAGTTATGAATAGTTTCGTACAATTTATACTGAACCATTTGATGTTTTACGAAACCCCTAATAGTTTCGTAGAACAAACAAAGGTTCTGTGTATCTTATACCAATCTATCAAACGTTTCGCAAAACATCAAAAGGTTCGGCACGCATTTTACGAGACTTTTCGTAGCTTCGTAAATGATCTAATGGCTCGGTATATCTTTTACGAAACCATGGCTAGTTTCGTACAACGTTTTCAGAACTACTAGAGCACTTATGCAACCATGAACAGCTTCATAGAACTAATACAAAATCTGTAGATGTTCTGCGAAACTGCCAATGGTTTCGTATAAGACATGCGAAACTATTATAGACGTTCCGAAACTATCAATGGTTTCGTAAAAAATCTCCTGAACCTTTGCAACATTTACAAAACTATGCATGGTTTCGTAGAAGACATGCCGAACCATTGCATCATTCACGAAACTACCAATGGTTTCGTGTCACGTATATGGAACCTTTAGATGCTTTACGAAACCATCAATGGTTTCATATATTTTGTATAGAACCATAATAAAGGTTGCGAAACCAACAATAGTTCCGTACAAATTGTACGGAACCATTTTACTACTTGCGGAACTAAGGGTGGTTTCGTGTTGTACATATAGAACCCTTCGATCTACTACGAAACTATCAATAGTTTCGTACAATGTATACGGAACCATTTTACTACTTGCAGAACTAAGGGTGGTTCCGTGTTCTAGGTACAGTACCTTTAGATGTCCTACGAAACTATCAATGGTTTCGTATATTGTATACAGAACCACAATAAAGGTTGCGAGACCCTCAATAGTTCTGTACAACTTGTACCGAACCATTTTATTGATTACGGAACTAAGGATGGTTTCGCGTTTCATATTCGGAACCTTTAGATATGCTACAGAACTATCAGCAGTATCGTATAATGTATACGGAACCATAATACAGCTTGCGAAACCACCAACAGTTCCGTACAAGTTATACGAAACCATTTTACCTCTTACGACACTAATGGCGGTTTCGTATTGTATATACGGAATGATTATAGGTTTCGTACAATGTATATGAAATCATTATGTAAGACTTGCAAAATTGTCAGAAGCTTAGCATAACAAATACGAAATGTTTTGATATTCTGGAAAGCCGATAATGGTTTCGTTGGTTAGCTAAACGCTCCATTCCATTGCACGCCATCAATGATAGTCTCGCAAAATACATTAAGCTTTATCAATTTTCCCATAGAGACTGTTCAAATTCTAGTAAGCGATGACAGGGTCGCTCTGCTTTGCTTGAAAGCATATGCCATAATGAATATCATCGAAAATTTCTTATTTATTCGTTTGGCTAAGAACGTTCCACTGTTCGCTATAATACTTTACTAAAGAACATTCAACGACACAAAAAAGCTTATTAGCGAACATTAGAGGTATAAGAAGGGAATATTGAAGAAGTGTCCGTACAAATACATATTTCACAAGCCAGAGAAAATGATCAGGTTATGGCACAATCAGACGATCATACAGATAATGTCAGGTTTATTTATCGACTCCAGATACTAGTTAACCGTGTGTCGAGAGATAAATTGATGATGTTTAGAGCTCACCGAAATAAGACAAGCACATTTTTGATGTGGATCTGAGTATGGGTGTACGTTTGAGTGTGGTTTTGATTCTTTGTTTTATCCGCACCAATCATCCACCCACATCCACAATTTTTACTGTTACCCAACCAACGCTTTCTAGACTAGAATTTTCCAAAACATACGCATTTATCCTTTCCCCGATATTTTGACATGTGTACTATCATTTATAATATTAAGCATCAACATTGAGTTGTTAATAAATATCTATAAGGAGAATCATCAATTAAGTAATCTAACTTGATGAGGCTCACCATGGAGTAGATGATTAATATGTATGAGGACCAGCAATAGGTAAGTCATCTGTATCGTTGAAGGCCAACACTAAGTAAATGGCTAATACCAAGGTCAATTATGCTCAGCTGTACACAGCCATATGCCGACTAATTATGGCAAATAAGAGTGACCGTTTCTGTCAGACCTCAACAACAACTGTAAACGATGCCTCCCCGAATATTACAGTCAGTGTACATGACACCCGTAAAAGTCGGTCGTAAATGGCTAATGTAACGGCATATCATCTGTATACGCTCCTTGTGAGCTAACGTAAAACGACGTATTCATGAGGAATTTACGGCACTTCCTTCTGCCAATAGTTAATGACAGATTACGTTGCATTACAACGATCGGAAACAATGACTATGAACAATGGTTGTTGACGAGCATGGTAGCAACACAGGGACTATAAACAAGCATACCATAAACCATTGTAATGCACCGTACACGCTAGATGTTATCGAATAACGTATCCACCGATTGTCAACAACCGTTTAACTGATAATACGTCTATCCCCAAAACAACCTAACGAAATAGCTATTCTTTTCGACTATTAACTAAGTGAGAACGATGTACCAGATTATCGATCCATCTCAACTCACAAATCAGATGGCCAGATAGCACTTTACTGCTATAAGAAAACCCCCAGCACTTCGGTGTGTAGGTCCTTTAGAAGAGCATCTCCGAGACTTCAGAAACGACTAAAACGTAACACCAACATGGTCTCGAAATGAGGAAGAAAACGGCTCCTACAATTTCATCGCTCAACTTCATTTGACCGATCGAATCATCGAATTCTGTTTCTTGGTCAACTCGAAGCCGGAGACCTACACATATACCTGTCATTCAATAGAACATCCCCACTAACGCTAGAATAGATCATAACGTGACAAGTAGTTGTGCTTACAATAAGGAAGTAAAGTCCCACTGAAATCTCATTGACCCATTTAATTGATCAATCAGAACACAATATCCAATTTCTTCATGAAGCACAAGGCGAGGATCCACACATATATCCATCATTTGATGGAGCGTCCCAAATAATCATAAGATCGGCCCGAACATGGCTAGTACTTGTCTTTAAAAAAAGGAAGAGAGGTCCTCCAGAAATCTTATTGGTAAAAGATGATCCAATCAAATTGTACATAGCGTTCTTAATTATACACCGTTTTGTTTCGCGTCACACGCACATGTGTATCAGTAAATTTATGACCTCTATCTAACATAATAGACAACAGTGCGACGCTAATACTTCTCACAGCTATCCCTTGTTTCTGCTTGGTATTCTATTTCATCACTTATGAGCAAGGAGCAGACCCATATATATATATACTCATCATTTGATACAGCCTTTCCAGTAACCCTACGAGTGACCTGGCCATGAGTAGTATTTGTCCTTACAGTAAGGAGGAAAAGTCCTTCTAAAATGTTATTGGTCCATTTCATTGACTGTTAAAAGCGCGATATTCTATTTCTTTATGGAGATCGAGGAGGGAACTCATACATCTACCCATCATTTGATAGAGCGTCCACAATAACCCTAGGATCAGCCCGAACATGAAGAGTATTTGTCCTTAGAATAAGGAAGAAAAGCCCCACTGAAATCTAATTGGCCCATTTAGTTGATCAGTGAAGGTTCAATATACTATTTCCACATAGAGAGCAAGGAGGGGGCCCACACATATATCCACCATTCAATAGAACACCCCCCCAAATAACCCTAGGATCGGCCCGAACATGAAGAGTACTTGTCCTTGCAATAAGGAAGAAAAGCCCTTTTGGAATCTGATTGGTCCGTTTAGTTGATCAGTGAAGATGCAATATTCTATTTCTCCATGGAGAGCAAGGAGGAGACTCACACAAATATCCACCATTCAATAGAGCACCCCCGATAACCCTAGGATCGACCCGAACATGAAGAGTACTTGTCCTTGCAATAAGGAAAAAAAGCGCTACTGGAATCTGATTGGTCCATTTAGTTGATCAGTGAAGATGCAATATTCTATTTCTCCATGAAGAGCAAGGAGGGGGCCCACACATATATCCACGATTCGATAGAACACCCCCAATAACCCTAGGATCGGCCCGAACATGAAGAGTACTTGTCCTTGCAATAAGGAAGAAAAGTCCCACTGAAGTCTGATTGGTCAAAAACGATCCAATCGAGTTCTACACAACGTCACTAATCATTCACTGTTTCGTTTCGCGTCACACTCATATACATATATACCAGTAACTTAATGGCCTCTTTCTAGCATTATAGACTGGGGTGATGTAAATACTTTCCAAAGTTATTCCTTGTCTCTGCTTGGTGTTCTATTTCATCATTTATAAGCAAGGTGAAGACCCACACATAGAGCGATCATTCCATAGAGCTTTCTCACGAACCCTAAAATCGACCCAAGCATGAAGAGTACTTGTTCATACAAAAATGAAGAGAAGTCCTTCCAAAAATAGATTGGTACCTGGTTGGTGTACTATGGTGGCATATACGACTGTATAGTGCACGGCGAAGTACGGCAGTGATATAGTCCAGAGAAATACGGCCTAGATATGGTTGATTTTAGTTGCTGTAAAAGTCGATCTAGGTATTTATGAGGACGGCCGTTATGGAAATTACCTATATTATTGAGAATCACCATTGAGTAGATGAGCAAAATCTATGAAAAGAAGGACTATGAGAACCATCTATATTACCAAGGACCTGCGTTGAGCAGATGATCGTTATCTATAAGGACCACCAGCAGCTAAAGTATCGACATTTCGAGCGACGAGTTTTGCGAGGTCGTGGATAGTTATGCGAAGGAACGTCAATTATATAGTGCACGTTGTTGTTTATGATACGTGTAGTTTGGTATGATAGGAAATTATATTTATTAATGAGTTTTTTTGTATATTTAGGTTGATCATGGCCAGTTATTTGAAAGTAAGTTTGATTTGTGTATTTGAAAGTTTTCTTTTCTTGTTATAGATTGATTCGAAGTTCTGACTTTAGCTGCAAGTTTATTTGGTTAATGTCTGATTTTCTGTTTGCAGTGGATTGATTTTCAGTCGATACTTAAATGTAAGTTCACTTTAAATATATCGTCTTATTTCTATTGTAGATCTATACAATTTTCTCATTTAGGAGTTAATTTATTTCATTCTGTAAATTGTTCTTTTTATATTTCAGATTCGAATGAGCTCTTGATTGGGATACTGCTTTATTGGCTTTGATTACTGATTATTTGTTTGCTGTGGATGGGTTCGCACCAATGGTTTGAAAGTAAGTTTATTGATTTTTATTGTTACTTTTCTTTTGAGGAGGGCCTATTGAGATATTTGAGGCATATAATAGTTGTCATTTCATATCTAACCAGGTAGCCCTTGAAAATGACAATTTGGTTTTGAGTTGAGCCTCTCTACATAAGCTAGTTATCGGTGGGATGAGAAAAATCCCCGAAGGATGCCTTGCATTAGCTCTTCTCTAGAAGATTATCCCTATGTTACTAGAATTTTAGTTGAATACTAACGAAGAATCCTATTTAGATGTGAACTTGATTTTGAGTTCGAGCCATTAGTGTCAGACAGATGTGAGAGAAGTATGAAAAGCTCCAAATAAACGAGAGCTCATAAGTCTTCTCTCGAAAGTTATACCTATTTTCTCTGAATTTGAACCAATAGTGCCGTAGATATCAGTAGGTGGGATGAGATTATTTCAATTTAAGAATTTCTGGACGGAACAGTCCATTGTTGAGGTGAGTGTCCCAACAATTTTATCTGAAACCGATGCGCTTTTTGTCCGAAATGCTGAAGCTCAACCGAGGGGGAAACAGCGTACTTGAAGTCGAAAAGTACGTGAAAGTACAAAAGTAAGTTCAAGTTGCTTCAAGTAAACTGAAGTAGATAGAAGTAGTTCCAAGTACATTAAAAGTATCAGGAAGTTGCTTCAAGTACTTTTCAAGTACGATCAAGTACGATCAAGTAGCATCAAGTACCTTCAAAAGCCTCTTAAAGTACTTTGAAGTACCTTAAAGTATCTGCAAAGTACCTTAAAGTACCTGCAAAGTACCTTAAAGTACTTTCGAGTACCGTCAAAGTTTCTTGAAGTACAATAAAGTACCCAGAAGTATATCAGAAGATGTGAGAATATGGGTACCATATTAGCATTAAATTAAAAATAATGCTAATACTTTTACGTTAGCATTAACATTTAACACTAATGCTTTAGCATTAATGCATTAGGGTTAATTAATGCTTAGGTGTCTGCATTAATCTAGCATTATTTTTAATTATAATACATATACTCACCGTCAGTTCTAGACTGCTAGCTTTACATACTACCTCTAACTTTTCAAGGGTTACGTGAGGGTAGTCTTTGTAACTTTTCAACACGACATCGCTAGTTGATGTTGTGCACTTTGATTTGGAATATTGTATAGTATTTTCATGGGATGATGTCACATCGCACGAAGGCAACATATTCAGTGGATGTCAAAGTCTGCGAAGAAACTTTAGAAAAAAGTAACGAACAATTCTTTAACATTGTAGTTTCTGTCTCACTAGTTTGATTTATAAAGATTTTTTGTATAGAATTCACCCTAGAAACGTCTTCCAGAGGTTCATCACATATTATGTACGGGTTGTGGAATGTTCCAACATGCAGAATTTGCTCTGCATAGAGGTTGCTCTCTCTTGCATTGTTCCTGCATATGTTGCAGTCGAACGACTGCTTGTTGAAGAAGGATCTGCAAGACACTGAAGTAAAGAACTGTAAGGTTATTGTACTCTATCAGTAGAATATAATAGGAAAATGAAGAGCATCTTTGAGGATCGTATAGCGCTACGCTTAGAACATGTTTCTCTTTAGTTATAGAGTGAAAACAAGCTTACACTGCTCATCTATCCATGATACCGTGCTGCTGCTTATCATGTTTAAAGTTCTCCAGCTGAGATTGTATAAAGGAGAGTCAAATAAAAATTCGTAGAATAAGGTATATGTGGAAGTTTTACGGGTTAGGATAGGTTGATGATTGAAGATCTACACAGTATGGTAAGGTAAGGATAGGATTTTTGTTCTCAATCATAGTATAGATTACAAAAAACAGATGACCCTGCACATGTATAGACTCGAGTCCTCTAACTGATGGCGATCAAATGAAGTTCTGTTTCAATAGCGAAACTTGTCATGGTTCTTCATTAATATCAATAACAGCTACAAAAATACATGTCTTAACAGTGATCAGTGCTTCGTTGAAAAAGCTACTTAGATTATCTGAATCGATATTTACTTAAATATAAACACGTTTATCAGCCAGCCACGCTGATAACATTATTTATTCGTTCATAGGAGAAATTAAACAACCACCAATACAAGCGAAAACTTCTCCTTTCCTGTTGTCATCTGTTTCTATTGATTAGATTATGAGTTCTGAATTTTCATCGGTGTTCTCTTATTCTTTTGTTCAATTTGTGCATGTCTATTGTTTTTGTTATTTTTTTTTTCTATAGAAACATGTATGATAAAGTTTATTGACAGACTTATTGTAAATGATTTTCTATAATTAGTGCTTTTATAACATTTCATATCATATTGCGTCTTCACATAACTCTTTATCCTTGTCAACACGCAGGACAAAAGACCGTCCCACAGGCAGTTTGCAGGATGATCTTTTGCCCTACACGATGCCTCCAGTAGAACAAATTTTTTAATGCCGTGCCTCGCATCTTACAAAAAGGGCCGCTGAGTGATTAGGCCCCACAGTAGGTGGAGCAGGATGCACAAAAAACTATCCTGCAATGGTCTCTGATACGAATTCTAAGAAATCATAAGCTTTCTTTTAATGGATTGTACCAATTGATTTTCAGCAAAGCTTATTTATTGTCGTTGGAAGGAGACAATACTTTCATTTGTATGGCATTTGAATCGCCTCTTTATGGATAAAGGAGTATGAATCGCTTTCTTTAATTCTTTTACATTAAGGAGAAAATTTTTTGTTCTAAATGTGATGCAAAATGATCAAGCTTCTTCTAGTTACTCTAGATTTTCTCTGTTAGTACTACGCTTCTTTGTGATGATAATATCATATTCAGATTCAACATAAAAAGTAAGGAGATGCATATATGTTTTGCAAAGTTTTCAATTAATTTCTAGATACAAAGTGAAAATCAAGGTTTTTCTATCCATTAATTCTTTGATTTTTCAGCATAAGGATTCGACTTAAAACCAGATATTTCAAGAAATTAGAGATGCATATGCGTACGATAGATGTTTGGTTCTGAATCAGAGTATGATATTATCATCACAACCGAGCGTGGTACTAATAGAGAAAACCTAGAGTAACGAGAAGTTTGATCTTTTTGCGTCATATTTAGAACACAAACTTTTCTCGGTGGGGGAAAAGAAATAAAGAAATCGATTCATACTTCTTTATCCATAAAGAGACAATTCAAATGGCATACAGATGAAAATATTTTTTTACTAGAACAACAGTACGTAAACCTTCCTGAAAATTAATTGGTACAATCCGTTAAACGAGAGCTCATGATTTCTTAGAATCCATACATAATATATGACTAACCTTGTAACGAGATTTCTCGAATGAACTCTGTACAAAGAATGTCTGTAAATCAAACTAGTGAAACCAAAGACTACAACGTTAATGAACCGTTGGTTAATGTGCTCTGACGTTTTCTCAAAGATTTTGACATCCTCTGAATACTTCGAATTTGTTCCGATGTGACTTCATCCGATCAAAACATGGTACAATATTCCAAGTCAAACTAAAAAACTCACACTGCCGATGTTTGATGGCTATACAAATAAAATCAGCTTTAGTTTTGCAGTACTTCTATTCTATACACTCATGTCGTTTTCTGCATAGTTATGAAAGCATGAATATCTTAAATGGAAATACAACTAAATGTTCTACATAATATACCAAACAGTTTTTATGACCCAGATCAACAAACATGTTATTTCAGAAATATCAGCCCATTATAAAATATTATGCGTCCTATTTGAGTGACACAAAAAAATACTGCAAAATTTTAACGAAGCAGCTGAAAAGTTACAAAGAGTACAACTGGTGGCCATTCTATAATTGCAAAGAATACCTCAGACAGCGCTTAACAGATTACATAGAGTACTACAGGTACTCCTTAAAAAGTTAGAAAAACTATCTCCAAGTACCTCTTAAAAACTTACAAAGAGTGCCCTTAGGTAGCTCTGAAAATGTTACAAAGACTACCTCGAGGTAGCCCTCGAAAAATTACAAAGACTATCCCCGGGTAACTCTTAAAACGTTGTAAAGACTACCCTCACATAGCCCTTAAAAAGTTAAAGTAGTATGTCACGGTAGCGGTCTAAAACTGATACTGAGTGTATGTATTAGAATTAAAAATTATGCTAAATCAATGCTAGCACGTAAGCATAAGTTAACCCTAATGCCATGAATGCAAAAGCATTAGTATTAGTATTAATTAATGTTAATGCTACTTCTAATACGACACTCCTATCGTTACTTATTAAAAAACGCAAGGTATTAAAGTGCTAATATTTAGAAATAACTGTTAGATTTCTTTTATAAAAGCTTCAAGTAACTCGAAGTTGCATCTAGTAGAACAAAGTCACTTCAAGTAGAACAAAGTCACTTCAAGTAGAACAAAGTCATTTGAAGTAGCTCCAAGTAGCTCAAAGTACCACTCAAGTAGCTCAAAGTATCATTCAAGTAGCTCAAAGTATCACCCAAGTAGATCAAAGTAGACTAGAACTACCTAAAGGTAAACTTGAAGTACTTGGAAGTAGCCTTCAAGTAGGTAAAAGTAACTTGAAGTAACTTGAAATAACTTGAAGTAACTTCAAGTCCAAAAGTCCGCTGTTTCCCCCTTGAGCTCAACAATGTAACTTGTATCTCATGAAAGATAATGAGATTTTGTTATGTTTGTGAACTTCAGCATTTCAGACAAAAGCGCATCGGTTTCAGATAAAATTTTTGGGACACTCACCTCATCAATGGACTGTTCCGTCCAGAAATTCTTAAATTGAAATAATCTCATTCCACCTACTGATATCTACGACACTATTGGTTCAAGTTCAAAGAAAATAGGTATAACTTTCGAGAGAAGACTTATGAGCTCTCGTTTATTTGGAGCTTTTCATACTTCTCTCACATCTGTCTGACACTAATGGCTCGAACTCAAAATCAAGTTCACATCTAAATAGGATTCTTCGTTAGCATTCAACTAAAATTCTAGTAACATAGGGATAATCTTCTAGACAGAGATGGGCAAGTCAAGTCAAAAATGACTTAAGTCAAAGTTAAGTCAAGTCATTTTTGACTTGAAGGACTTGACTTGAAAATTTTTTAGATGACTTGCGACTTGACTTGACTTGACTTGAAAATTTTTTTCGATGACTCATGACTTGACTTTGGCTTTTCTTTTTTTGACTTGACTGGACTTGTGACTTGACGAAAAAAACAAGTCAAGTCAGATATTCTTCGCAGCTTATATACATACTACATTCACATTATGTAAAGTTATTTTTTATTCGTATATGAGAATTTTCTTCTTGTCTTTTTCATAGCTGCCGTATAGAAGTGTTCATTTTGTTGTCAGGTTATCTCTGAATTGTACGTATAAAATGAGGCCCCAAACAGACTACACGAATTAAAAATGAACTAAATGTTATTGATGTTTCTATGTAGAAACATCAATGACATTTCCTAATTTTTTTTTAATCCTCTAGTCTGTTTGATTGCCAAAAAAGAAAATATCTAACACTGCCATCAATAGCTATATAAGCAAGTACACGACTGAATGTGATAAATTTGTGAGCTGTTGTATTACACCAGTTAATCAATTACAACTGTATCATAATTGAATATGAGTGATTTAATCTCACAAGCTGATGTTTACCTTCCACCTGATTCTCCAGATGTGTATATTATCGCCTGTTCCTGATGTAACTTTTTTTTCACTAAATTGATACATGATTAGATTATGAAATTATGAAGCTTCAAAAATTCAAGTGAATGACTTCAGATTTGACTTGACTTGACTGAAGATATTGTACTTCGAAACAATAACTTGACATCAGCTCTTTTTCTTTTTACCAATGACTTGACTTGACTTGGGTAGATCGCTGATTTGACTTGACTTGACTTGACTTGAGATGTTGTACTTCGAAACAATGACTTGACTTGACTTGACTTTGACTCTTTTTCTTTTTACCAATGACTTGATTCGACTTGACTTGATTCTCTTTAAGAAATGACTTGACTTGACTTGTGTGAAAAAATAGCTGACTTGCCCATCTCTGCTTCTAGAGAAGAGCTAATGCAAGGCATCCTTTGGGAATTTTTTTCATCTCACCGATAACTACCTTATGCAGAGAGGCTCAACTCAAGACCGAATTATCATTTTCAAGGGCAACCTCATTGGATGTAAATACCTTGAAAGCTTCGTACGGAATCATTTGGGCGAAACCTTTTCGACATCATTTTTGGAGAGGTTTCGTACAGAACATTTTGTACGAAGCCTTATTGGCTTTTTCCTGTGAAGGTTTCGTACTGAACCTTGCGTACGAAATCTTTTGAATTTTTCGCGGTAAAGGTTTCGTACTGAACCTTGTGTACGAAACCATTTTTCCCATTCATCAAGAAGTTTCATACAAAACCTTTTTTTTGCGAAACCAAAGAAGGTTCGGAACGTGTGTCCGTACACCGATTCTTTTTTAGTTTCGTAAAATACCTTTTTTTTACAGTGTGGGCACCCCCATATAATAGTTCTTGAGGACCTATGGGTGCCCTCATAGGATAGACAGATGAAGACCCAAGTGCTCCTTCGAGAATAGGCAAATGAGCACCCAAGAAAATCTCAAAGATTGGTGTGAGAATCTCATTAGCGTCTCACCCCTAGTTCTATGAGTCGATTGATACGCGATCTCCAGTTCTTAACTGAAACTGGAGTATCCTTACTCTGAATCGTTTGGATTCCCAATGTATCCTCTGGATTTTCGACGTATCCTGTGTATCTTTCGTATCCCTATCGTGTCCTCTGGATCCCTGGTGTATCCGGGATAGACAGAATCCGCTTTTTACCCTTTGAGTGTTGAAGTACATAGGGGCAGCAATTAGGATCCCCATAGGCCTTGACATACAAACGTTTGGAACAGTCTATAAAGTTGCAGAATGGCTTAAGGACTGTTATGATCGAGATACCGTTTCTCGCTGCTAGAGAAGTCTAACATTGACTATTGACCTCTTACTCCGTTTGTATAGAAACGTACTCGTAGATCTTTGATCTTTAATCTTTAATCTCTGACCGTTGACCATTAACCTTTGAACCTAGTTGATAAGATCTGTGTTGGAAAGGGGGAGGAATTTGGACTCTCCACAGACTAAAACAGACTCTGTTTGCTGATCATCGCAGACCATAACAGACAGAAACTACAGACCGTGACAGACAGAGGCTGAAGACGGAGGAGAAAACGGCGTACTCCCGTACTTCCTGTACTCCCGGAGTACAGGAAGTACGGAAGTACGCCGTTTCCCCCTTGCATTTACCACATTCCATTTCGATCGCAATACTAATTTATGTCTAAACAATATTCAATTTCTTTATTCCGGCATGTTTACATTATAATTAAAAAGTCCAAAACAGATCCGTTCCATCGCAGTGTCAAAATTCATCATTTCACAGTTGAATATTGTATCTATGCCGTTAAAACCATCGCTAGATTTTTACGTGTACGTCAACTTCTTTTCACTTTCGCGAACCGTCCTCTCTTGTTAACACCTGAGGGACTTGAATGCTCCAAAACAACATTTGTTTTCAAAATTCGACAACTGCTTCAGCATCTTCATTTACTAGCGCACCTGTACTATGGCCACTCCTTTCGACGAGATGCAGCCACAAAAGCACAAGTATGCGGTCTTCCTACAGAACTGACTATGCTATTGGGTCTTTGGTTAAGTGAATCTTGGTGTAAATTGTACATTGATACTCCTCTCGATCAGATCCGAAAGGCCCAACAAAAACTAGCTAATGTTGAATACAAAATCTTTTTATATTACTTCAATTTTCCCCACACAACATCAATTCACATTTGGATCAGGATGCTGCGCATCCCTTCGAGAGAATTGCCCCAAATATTTCACATCTCTGCTTCTTTTCATTCATACGCGAATTAAAGCTGGCACGGTGGAGTAGAATTCGTGACTGTCCACACCCCACATGAGGGTCTTTTGTTAGAAAGAGAAGCAAAGCCATGAACAGATAGAAAATCGAATCAACTCCAACTGAGCACGAAAACGAATCTGAAAAGATCAATTGTTTTGTTGAGACTGGATATCAAAAAGCTATTATGAATTTTTGTGAAACGAAATATTTGAATGGTCTATCTCTCTCTATAATATTTGTTCCTACGTCAATACAGAGACTTTGGGCT
>CAJNOP010001269.1:24166-39442 GCA_905250075.1 Rotaria sp. Silwood1
TTCAACGCATTTCAATGCATTATGTTAAATAATGTTCACATTCAATATAATGCATTGACCAACAATGCATTTCAATGAATTATCTTAAATAATGTTGAAACTTCCCATGTAGCCGATAATGGATAAATAGTGCAAAACTGACACATTATTTTCCATTATTTCGTAAAATGCATCAAATAATTAATGACAATGCATTATTTTTCATAGTTTCAATGCATTTTTTAGGAATAATGTTCTAATACTCGAAGATGGATTGAAAATCAATGCATTTTCAGAAATAATGCCTCAATATTTGATAATTCAGTAAAATTTCAATGCATTGTCACGCATTATCGAAAATAGTGTACAAATGACCGATAATGCATTATTATACATCATTAGAAACAATGCTTAAGTGTCTGGTAATGCCGTCAAACCTCTTTGTGGTTTCAGAGAACATGTCTAGATGTTACATAATTCAGTAAGACTTTAATGGATTCTGATTCATAACTTGGAATGTTGATCTATAAACTTCAACACTGCATTATTCACGCAAAGGAGATTACAATAAGATACTTCGCAAATTCAAAAATAAGATGTCACAAAGCGTAACACAGGCTGTCGACCTTTTACCAATTGGTGTTCAAAGACAAGTTTAATTCTATCGTGTATGTATAACACGTTTGTTGTTGCAGGGGTGAGGCATATAAATATATATGAGCACGGAAATAAAAGGAACTATTCAGAAGCTGGTAGAGAATCAAAAACTCGCTGGAAAGTACTGGAGAGAACATTCATGATCTATGCAGAAAGACTAAGAAAATGGATGTAGATGACCATTCTAGAAAGGGAACATATGCATTCACGCATGACAACAGAATGCAAGAGCATGAAGATGGAAAGTACATACGATGACGTCACAACAATGATACAGAAAAAGATGGCATATACAGGCCATGACACTACTTAACCGCTTTCTATGTATCACACCTTTTTAACGAACATTCTTCCAAGTGCAGTCATCAACGTATAGATCTAATGGTTTAGTAATAAAGGATACGTGTAAGTTTCAAGTGACGGAGAAAAAGTGAAAGTCTCGTGCTTCATCACACTTCGAGAGTGCGCCGAAGTTATCCTCGCAAACTTTTTAATGACTTAAAGTTTACCACGACAAAACTTGCTTCAATTAGTTTGAATTAATTCTATGTTCATCTATCACATAATAATGCTCAGATACTTCATTGTACTTCGCCAACATTCTAATTTGAATCGCAATGAACTTCTCGAGCTTTACCGAGGGGCAGACTTATCAAGAATAAATCCAAGCTAATATGTTCGTGGTGCACACGAATCAAAGACTACAAATAGCTAGGACATTCTCCAGGATAACTTTGACCCATGCCTTAAATACAAACCAATAGCAAAACTTTTGTTTTTTCGTTCTTCACATAAAGTCATAGCATGTGGTCAAAAGGAAATCAATATCAAGCTACAATCAAAGAGGTAGAATCATAAGAATGTAGCTGCACAGGACTAGGGGTATATGATTAATGGTGTGGGGGTAAGGGTCTAGGGTTAAGAGTATAGGATTAAGGGTATAGACATAAGGATATAAGGTTAAGGATATAGGCGTGAGAGTGTAGGCATAAGGGTATAGGGTTAAGAGCATAGGGTGAAGCGTATAGGCGTAAGGATATAGAATTATGCGTATAGGCATAAGGATAAAGGGTTAAGGATATAGGAATAAGGATATAGGAATAAGGGTATAGGATTAAGGGTATAGGATTAAGGGTACAGTGTTAAGGGCGTAGGGTTAAGGGTATAGGTTTAAGGGTATAGGGTTAAGGGTACAGTGTTAAGAGCATAGGGTTATGGGAATAGGGTTAAGGGCATAGGATTAAAGGTATAGGATTAAGGGTATAGGGTTAAGAGTATAGGATTAAGGGTATAGGGTTAAGGGTATAGAGTTAAGGGTATAGGATTAAGGGTACAGTGTTAAGAGCATAGGGTTAAGGGTATAGGGTTAAGGGCATAGGATTAAGGGTATAGGAACAAGGATGTAGGGTTATGAGTATATGGTTAAGGGTATACAGTTACCGATAAGGAGATAAGCGTAAAGTGATAAGAGTATAAAGTATGACGTTCTTAATGCATTAAAATGCATTTTTAACAATAATGAATGTAATTACATGATAATGCAACTCAAACAATGCATTATAATACGTTGATGTTTCAATGCATTGCAATGGGTTTTTATAAAAAATGCATTATAATGCATTATTTGGGTTGCATTATCATGTAATTGCATCCATTTCATTTCTATTGAAAAATAATGCATTGCAATGTACATTATTTCTAAAAATCGGCTACATGGGTAGTAACGATCTCCAGAATTGATGTTTTATATATTACTTGGAGTATATTGATTTTTTATTTCAAAGTAAATATGATTGCCTTTGTTATTGTAATAGATTGTTGGGAGTTTGTTGCTAAATCATATGTATAATGTTCTTTTGCAATTGTTTGTGCTTTAATAACTTCAAATACTTTTTTTGCCATATTATCTTCATGATTTTCTGTGGATATTTCATTGTTTAATCTTATGCTGGAAAATCGATTTTTAAGTATTGATAGAATTTGTTGCATGAAATTTTCTTTTTTTTTCTTGTCGTTCTTCGTTTGATAATGATGCATCAAATACTTGTTCAATTATATGATCAGAATTTGTTGTCCTATCAAAATAACTAAAAATAAGACCAATTGTTCTTTGTAACCAGAATTGTTCTTGATCATATTCTCTTGGTATAAGAATATTTTCTTCAACTGGTACTGATGGATCAATTAATATTAAGGATTGAACTGTTGTTTGATGTTTATTATATAATTGTCGAACCATTTCATAAGCAATAGTTCCTCCCAATGAATAACCAAGTAAATGATATGGTCCAGTTGGTTGAATTCTTTTCATTTGAAAAATATATTATTCAGCTATTATTTCAATTGATTGAAGATATAACTCATTAGATTCATAACCACTTGCACGAAAAGCAAATATTGATGGACAATCATTTTTATAAATATCTTTTAATTGAATAGCAAGTTGAATAAATGTTTGAGAAAGACCAATTATATCATGAATACAAAATAATGAATATTTTGAATCTGAATGATACAATGGAATTATAAGTGATGTACCATTTGAATTCATTTCTGATTGTTTAATATTTTTCATTTCATTACTTAATAAAGAATTTTCATTCGTATTTATATCTATATCTGATAAATCTTGATTATTGTTTGAATTAATTGTAGTATTGGTTTTTGTTTGTTTATTAACTGGCTGATTGTAAATATATGATGCAAGATCATTAATTGACATTCCTTGTACTAATTCAACAAGTGGAATGTTTGAAAACATTTCTTTTAATAACCAACTTCGAAGTTCTACAGCAATTAATGAGTCCATTCCTTGTTGTACAAGTGGTTTATTCACATCAATACGATCGGCATTTAAAGGACCAAATAATTTTGAAACTGTCAAACGTATTTTATTAGTAATTATATCAATATCTAACGTCAATTGTTGATTATCATTTGATGAAATAGGTGTGTCTTGATTTTCATTTTTAATCTGTAAAAATTCATTAGCAAAATGAACAAGTTTTGATGATAAATTTGCTTGAAGTAATTTTTTCCAGTTAACAACAAACATAACTGGATTAAAAAGATTTGTTTTTTCTAATGTTTGTTGTTGAATAAATTGTAAATGTTCAATCATTTTAAAAACATAATTTGATGGCATTAAATGTATTTCTTGGTCCTCCATTAATTTAATAGTTGATTGTGCATTATTATGAAGATAACCAGCTCCAGATATAGCTGGTAAACCAATAGAAATAGCTGAAAGATTTCGATAATTCAATCTCCAATAAGGAAGACTATCAAGAAAATTATTTCCAGCATTATAATTTGATTGACCAACATCAGGTATATGATTTCGAATTGATGAAAACATTATAAAAAAATGTAATGGACATGATAGTTTTTCTGTTACACAATGAAGATTCCATGCACCACGAATTTTTGATTGCATTACTTCAGATAGAAGATTTTCTTTCATATTTCGTAATAGACTATCACGTAAAACCATTGCACTATGAATAATACCACGAATTGGATATGATTCATTTTCATGAATAGAACTAAGAACAGATAATACTTGTTGAAAATCTGTTACATCTGCCTTCATTACTTGTATATATGCATTATTTTTATCTGCTATTTGTTTAAGATTTATCCAATTTTTAAATTGTAAAGTAGTAAAATTTAATTCCCTAATATCTTTTCTTGATAAAAGAATTATTCTTTTTACACCACGTTCTTTTATCATCCATTTTGATATATCAATACCAAGACCACCTAATCCTCCACTAATAACAATAGTTTCATGATTACAAATTTCATCTGGGAATACACTTTCTAAAATAAAAGATTAAAAGTTGAAATTAAAAAAAAAAAAACTCGAAAACTTTTTTAAAACAAACCTTTTCGTTTCTGTTGTATTTGTTGTTCATTTTGATTACTTTCAATTTTTAATCGTTCATTTGATTCAACAATTTTGATAACAAATTTTCCAATATGTGTTGCTTGAGAATATGTAAAAAATGCTTGTTGTATTTGTGATGCATCAAATTCTTTAATTGGTGTAATAGGTTTTAATTTTTTATTTTGACATAAATTTAAAATATTTTTTAGAAGAAGTTGAATGAGTTCTGGAGAATATTTTTTAACTGAAATTAAATCAATAATATGAAAAGTACAATTTATTCTTAATGAAAATAATGATAATTTTGAATTTGCATAAATATCACGTTTACCAAGTTCAATAAAATGACCAAATGGAGCAAGTAATTCTAATGATTCATTTATAAATATTCCAGAAAGTGAATTAATTATAATATCAACAACACCATTTGGTGCAATTTGATGTACACCTGATATAAATGATAAATCTCTACTATTAAAAACATGTTCTATATGATATTTTTCTCTTAAAAATGTTCGTTTTTCTTCCGTTCCAGCTGTTGCAATAATATTTGCTCCAATCATTTGTGCATATTGAATAAATGCTAATCCAACACCACTTGTTGCTGTATGAATTAATATTGTGTGTTCTTTTTTTTAAATAAACACGATTTTCAAGACAATATAAAACAGTTAAAAACGTTGGTAATGTTGATAATTCTTCCATAGTTAAATTTGATGGTACATGAACAATATCATTTTCATTTGCAATTATATGTGATTTAAATACACTTTCATTTGTTATTGTTCCAATAACTCGATCATTTATATTATATTTAACTTGAGAATCTTTTCGAATAATAATACCCGAAAAATCTGCTCCCATTATTTGATCACTATCATATTCATTTTCACTTCCTCGTATATAAGGATGTAAACCACGAACTTTTAACATATCACGAAAACTAATACTTACACAATGAATTTGAATTTCAACATCTGTTGATGAAAGATTTCTTCATTGATGATTATGAATCCATCGAAGATCTGATATATGTCGAGATTTAGGAATTTCCAATTGAAAACGAATTCGATCAATATTTAATTTAGGAATTATTTCAATTGTAATCAAATTTGGATTTTGATATTTTGATAATTCAATTATTGAATATTTTGGAGTAAATCTTTGTATCATGTTATTATAAGAACTTAATACAACTGCTTCATGTTGAGAAGAATTTGATGAAGAATTAATTGTTAAATATAATTCTTTTATTAATGCATCGAGAAGATCAATTGTTAAACGAGAAAATTGTAAGTCGATTAATTTCATTCGATTACTTTTATATTCATTAATAATAGATCTTGCAAGACCAATAATTGGTGATTGAATTAAATTATAATTTTCTTGATAATAGCTATTATTATTAATTGGTTGAGAATTATCTGTAAGAATAAATATATTTGGATCATTATCAAATTTAATATCATAAATTGATTGTACAATATACATTAATGTTTCACAGCCAAGTTGTTGTTGAGATTGAAAAACAGAATCATTTGTAATATTATCTATTGATAAGTCCATAGGTCAATTAAATAAAATGTTTAATATTGAATTTTTTGAATAAGATTTTGCTTGAATTAAATTTCGAATTATCGAAGAACTATTAGATGTATCATTAAGTATGATTTCTTTAAAAGAATTTATTGAATTATTCGTTGTTGATAAATAAATAAGTTCTATATTTTCTTTATTAACTTGATATTTGATTAAAATGTTAGCAATTAATTCTCCAATTTTAAATTTTTGATCAGAAAAAATTATCCAGAATTGTTCAAAATTTATTGATTGAGAAGATACATCTAAAGAATTTGAATTTAATTCCGTTAATTTTCAATATTGATATGCACAAAAATGTTCAATTAATTCATTAACAGATACAACTTTTTTTGGATTATTATGATATATATTGAATTACTTTCTTCAACCTTTTGCATTAATGATTTTGTAATATTTTGTTTTGAATAATTTTGTATTTTAAATCCTCGTAATATCATTATTGGTGTTAAAGAAGATGATAATTGATTAGTTTCACTAAAAACAAGAATATCTGTTGTAAAATTATTATCTGATATAAGTCCTTTAACAGATTTATTTAATGATTGAGTTGCATAAAATTTTGTATTTGATTATTCGATAATTGAAACAAAATTTTTTTTTCTATCACATAAAATAATTTCATCAATTGAAGCCGGTACAAAAGTATCAAAAAAACCGCCAGGAACAATTGAAATCACTCCTTGAAAACAACCATCTAATATAGATGGATGACAAATATATTCTTGTTTATTTGAATTTTCTTCTTGAATTAGTGTCGATGGAATCGTTATTTCTGATAATGCTTCATATGTATATCTATATAATTTTTTTTATTGATCGAAATTGTGGACCAAATGTTAGACCACATTCAGAAAAATATTTATATAAATTTTCAATATCATTTTCATTTTCTGCTATTATTGTTGAATTAGTATTATTTGATAGTAATAAACGATTTAAAATTGATTGAATATCATACATAGAACTAATTAATGAAGCATCAATTTTTAAATTGATTAAATCAGAACAATGTAAAGACCATTCTTTTGATGAATATTTATGTAAAGAATTTTCATCAGAAAATGTTATTTTTATTTCATTACCACTAATACCAGCAAGATGTACAGAATCATTCGGAGGTTTTCGACGACTATAAATAAAAAATTCTTTAAATGGCATTATGATTACTGTTTCAATTTGAATTGTGTCATCATTATCTAAATGAAGTCCACTAAGAAACTGAATATTTTGTAAAGTAATTGATTGTTGTTCTGATGATACATATTGAAAAAGTTGATTTATAGCTGATATAACAAGTTCAATAAAAGCTGAAGCAGGAAATAAAATATCTCCATGAATTTTATGATCAAGTAAATAAGATAAATGCATTGAATCTTTATTCATTGCAAAAACATTTTTCCATTTTGGTGTTTGTGTTTCATTATGCCATAAACGACATCCAAGTAATGGATGATGTTTTTTCTTAATTGCTCGTCGAGAAAAAAACTGAATCTTTTGATTTATACCAGTATATTTGGTGATTAAATGTATAATTTGGTAATGTATCAATAAAAGAAATAATTGATGTTGATATTGGATTATTTTTTGTAAAAGTTGTCCATATATATGTGAATTAAAAAATCGTTGCCAATCAATTAAATGTGAACCAAAATATGAAAGTAATGAACATAATGATGATAGAATCGTTTGTTGTTCGTTTTCTTTTCTTTTCAATGAATAAATAGTTATCGGAATTTGGATTGATGATAATTTATGTAATTGTTTAAATTCTTGAAAACATTCTATAGTTGTTGATGAAAGAACTGGATGTGATGAAATTTCAATAAATATTGGATTTATATTAGAATCTTTCATATCATTACATATTGATTGAATACCATGATTATTAAATAATACTGGATTTCGAATATTCTTCCACCAATATGCTGCATTTAAATTCAATTGATCAATGCGAGTTACAGTTACAGTTGAATAAAGTATTGCATTAGAACATCTTTCATCAAGTTCATTACGATTATGATTATAACCTTTAATATTAGAAAGTGATTGAATTAATTCTTCATAAATATTAAATCGTTCCATTTGTTTACAATGAAATGCATTTCGAATTTTTAACCATGATTTAAAAACATTTGGTTTTGTTGTCGTAAGATTATCATAAATACGTTGTAAAACATCTTCATCACCACTTAATGTAACCGATTTTGGACTATTAATAGCAGCAATTTGAACTCGATCTTCAACATCAGAAATTAATCCTTGCTTTCAGGGTGTGGGTGTGGGTGTGGGTGGGTGCGAATGTAGGGTGTGGATGGGTGTGGGTGTGGGTATGGGTGGTGTGGATGGGGGTGCGTGCGGGTGTTGTCTTTACTAAGACTTACACTCACACTTACACTCACACTTACACTCACACTTACACCCACGCCGACACCCACACCCCACACACCCACACATCCACACACCCACACCCACACACCCACAGCCACACACCCCACCCACACCCACACCCACCCACATCCACCCACACCCACCCACATCCACCCACACCCAGACACCCACCCCACACCCACACACACCCACACCCACACCCACACCCAGACACCCACACCCCAAAAAAATGAAGATTTTGAAAGTTTTATTAAATGGTGGTTTTAAATCATGATGATGTCAAAAGATAAAGAGATAAGTATTTTTTGCGACAAAAAATACCAGTTTGTACAGAATCAGACGTCGAATCTTCAGATAAAAAAGTAAAGCGGGAGCGATAAGATAACGCTCAATATAATAATAAAATATAGAGACCATTATTTATTATGGGCCACCTGTTCGTTCTTGTTAGGATAGATAAAACATCTTTAATTTTATTTCATTGCACGTACATATCTTAACAGAATGAAATGCTAATTATCACATATCAAAAATTCACTTTTACGTATGTTTACTGTTTTAGTTCTAGTTTAAAGTATTCTTCAGTGTTTTATTATCCAAATCACAATGACTTGGGAAGAAATTGTGGATAAAAAACGGAAAGCGTTGTTCGCACTTATTCCTGAGAAATGGCGTATTCCAAGTGATCAGCTACCACCCGAATCTGAACGATCCGTTATTTCATTTATTGAACAAAGTAATTTATTAACTGCTGAAGAATTGGCTATAACTGCATTAAAAGTCAATGAGCTGAGTGGAAAGATTGCCTCCGGCGAATATACAGCCACTCAAGTTTGCCAGGCATATTGTCACCGAGCAACAATTGCACATCAACTAGTTAATTGTCTTACTGAAATATGCTTTGATGCTGCATTGGAACAAGCAAAAGAACTTGACGAATATTTTCAAAAGCATGGAAGGACAGTAGGATTGCTTCATGGTGTACCTATCTCGCTCAAAGATCAGCTTCGCGTTAAAGGACTGGAATCTTGCATTGGTTATGTTAGTTTTTTGGGAAAAGTGGATGGAGATGAAAGTATATTAACTGAATTGCTACGAAAAGCAGGTATATAAATTATTCATATTTAAGACAATTCGATGTTGTCTATAAAACTCTACAAAGAAAATTTTAAATATTTTTCTATACTGTTAAACTAAAAAAAGTACGAAAGTATAAAAGTAATAAGACATCTGATACAGTTTTTAAGTGGAGCACTGCAGAGAAATGAATCAACGTTGAATCTATCTCATTATATTCAATTATTACTAGGTGCTATTATTTATGTCAAGACAAATGTTCCACAAACATTAAGGTTCGGAGAAACAGTCAATAATATTATTGGACGGACATCCAATCCTTACAATCGATTGCTTTCATGTGGTGGATCAAGTGGTGGTGAAGGTGCACTACTTGCACTTCATGGAAGTCCACTGGGCGTCGGTACAGATATTGGAGGATCAATTCGTATACCGGCATCATTCAGCAATTTATGGAGTTTGAAACCTAGTCATGGACGATTACCATACGGAAATATAAAGACAACTTTAGACGGAAAGGAATCAATCGCTTCTGTTTGTGGTCCAATGGCACATTGTGCTAGTGATTTAGTTTATTTTATGCAAGCAGTTTTACAACAAGAGCCTTGGAAATATGATCCAAAATCAATTGATATGCCTTGGCGAGAGACACGATATTTGGAAGGCAAAACTGGAAAGAAAGTTTTTGGAGTCATAGCTACTGATGGGTAAGTGAATGATAAGTATTACATAAAAATAATTTTTAAAAACTAAAATTTCTGTTCAGTAGTCTTATAAAATTCTGATTTTTGTCTTAAAAATACTTTCAAAGAATAGTTTAGTTGACTGCTATTAATAACAAGATATATTTATAGTAATTAAAGTTTAATAAAATATTAAAAATGGAAAGGTTCAGAAGCTCTTAATGATTGGAATGCGACGAAAACATGAAAAAGAATCCATTCAAAAGATATTTTCTCAACTGATGTAAATAGGGATGCATCGAATTTGAATTCTGGTTCGATGTTCGAAATCGAATAGCTCTAATTTACTTTTGGCTTTGGGTACTTCTCAATAAGTCTAGATTGTCGAGTTTCTAGGTTATTGTGTAAGCTTTTCTTTGAGGTATACGAACGGTGATGGAAGCATCATTGAGTTCGGTCAAGTTTGAATTTGGATTGAGGTATTCTTAAAAATCGTTGACTTTCTTTTAGAACACATTTATGTATTAAGCTTTTCTATCTTTTTTACTTCGGTAGAAGGCTAGAATATATTCCGAATCTAAAGGACTAAAATTTGGTGCATGGCTAGATGCAAAAGACTAATAAGTGTTTTCGTTTTGTGTTCTCTAACTAAGACCGTCAACTATTTTTTGAAAGGATCTTTGGATTCGATGGTACTATAATGCCACATCCTCCAATTCTACGTGGTATTCAACAGGTTATTACTGCTTTACGAAAAGCTGGCCATATTGTTGTTCAATGGCAACCGTACAAGCACAAATATGCAGCTGATTTAATTGAAAAAATCTTTAGTGCTGATGGAGCAGCACCTGCAAAGCGCATTATCGCATCAAGTGGGGAACCTCCTATTCCAAATTTTAAAAACACTTATGAATTAAACATTCCACCAATCGATCTTGAATCACTGTGGAAGCTGCACAGTGACAAGTATAAATATCAAAAAGAGTATTTGACTGTTTGGGAACACCAATCTCACATAGATGCATGAATTTTGCCTGTAGCTCCGCATTCTGCTGTTAAACATGACGATTACAAATATTATGGCTATACTGAAGTGATTAATCTACTTGATTGGCCAGCGACCACTATACCTGTGACATTTACTGACAAAGAAAAAGATATCAAGAACATGCAATACAAATGTATGAATGATCTTGATAAGGAGACATATGAAGCTTATGATCCTGATATTTATGATGGGGGACCTGTAGGAATTCAATTAGTAGGGAAACGACTTCAAGAAGAATATTTACTTGGTTTAACCGAACAGATTGGCGAAGCTTTAGTTGCCTAATAGATGTAGTACACACTTAGCATTTTGATCAAAACTATATTAAATTGGATCTAATATGACGATGCTATAGCTTTCATGATTTATATTTTAAAATAATTTCATTTGATCTTTTATTCTGATTTTTCGCTAATGTTCACTTCATTATTTTCCTGTCAAAATAAAAAATCCTGGCAAAATTTTCATGATTATATGACATACATCTATCGGAAATGATAATACCTGTTGAATTGAAAATAACGTATTTATGATAGTCTGTTCGTGTCAAAGTAAACCTTGTACACAACGCACTATATTTACTGGAATAGATATGATGATTATTTATAACATCTATTTCAATTTATATTACAGTACAATAGAATTTTCATTTAGTCCATAAACGAAATAATATTCATTATATGTAAAAAAGAACTAATAATCAACATACGTAAGAAAGCGTTTAATCTCTTTAGTTCATCTATTTCAAGGAACTGGAAGTTAAATATGTAACAAAGAATAAAAGCAGCTACAGGTTGTTACATTATTTTTGACTACAGAACAGTATATACAGTGGCGGTCAAAATTACTCATAGAGACAACAAATAATGATTCGACACTAATATCTCTACTCCAGTTCAACCTATTGAGTTGTGACTTTTTAGCAAAACGTAGCCAAGTATTGCCACCCTAGTGGATATACTAAATTAAGGGTACCCGAAAGAGTATCCTGCTACTAGTATGTCACAGGATCTGTTGGGTACTAAAGTACCTTATCGGGTACTCTGATACAAAGTATTCAGTAAATGGGTACTTGAAGATACTGACCAGATACTCAATTGGGTACTATTGTACAGTATTTCTAGGTATGCTGTTACCAAAATTTCAGTATGTTCAGGTATCGAATCTGACCTTTGACTTTTTTATTTTTGTTTCTCTCAAAGCGATTTATTACATGTTTTTCGATTTTATTCAATTTAATTTTTTCAATTAAGAAATTTCAGCAGATCCAATGCCGAGAACTGACCGAACTTAAGTTGGTCAGGTATCTATCAGACCACTTCAGAATAGTCCGCTCCTAATCTGTGATCAAGATCGACATGTTCTCAACTAAGAGATAGTCAAGAAAAAATCTAGAAAAATTAGTATGAAAATAGATTATTTTCTTATGTTTTGCCGAGTTGTTTATATGGAGCCGTACGTGAAAAAGAAAACGGTGAGTGAACAGTCGCTACACAGAACACGACAAATATAGGGTACCTTGTGAAGTTTTCCCCGGTAAACTTACAGATGCGGGTACCTTACAAGTACTTGTTCAGTGAGCGTACTTTTATGGGTACCCCATGCAGTGCTTACATTAGTGTAATTACTGAGAATTTTCGAAGTACCCATATTGGGTACTCTGCTAAGCCTTTCACAGTACATGGATACCCTGAACTCAGTACTTTCTCTAGGGCACTTACTTCAGTAAAAGTATTAACCTAATTGAACTTGTTTTAATAGTGCAACGATAAAGAATATTAAAATCGTACAGTTATAATTTAATTCAAAATTATGCATACAATTAATTTTTCATCAAAGGAAAGACTTTAACTCTACTAATAAATAACAAATTGAATTAGTTTCGCATACAAACTTCTCAAGTATACTCCACTATTTCTGATGTGCATAATCAAGGATAACTTCGTCTTTTTTATTCTGATATCAAAACAATAAAAGCATGTACAGACATAACTATTTCTCTTATCTCATAGTTCCATTAAATATCGTCCACGTGAAATAGTAAACATTCGGTTATTCAAAACATTAGGCGTGGTGAATAAATGTCTCAGAAGGAACGTAATTGTTCTTTAGAATTTATAAAATAGATGGTGCTGTCACTTCGCAAATAAAGTGTTTATAAAATCTAGTCATTCGTTGTTGATTATACTTCTGCATTGCATCCGATTTTTTGCTTGATACTTTCTACTCATGCTATTTGATAATCGGTCTTTCTTTACTTTATTATATCTCTCTATCTAGTCTGTCATACTTAAAAACAACACTTGCATTGTTGAGTTACTAAAGCACGGCATCCAAATCCAAAGAATAATCAGAATATTTTCGAAAATTGTTGGCCGATCACTATTTACATGGAGATTTATCAGGTGATATTGCACAATACATGAAAATTACGAGAGCAACAGTTCAATCGATTGTAACAATATGCAAATTATAGAAAAAGGTAAAAACTATTCCAGGTCATGGAAGAAAAAGAATAGACGATTTTATACAAAGAATACTGCTCTCGGATCGAAAAAAAACCGTCTATTGCAATGAGAGCAGAGTTGCAAAATTTATTAAGTGTTGAGATCTCTACGACAACGATTAAATGCTGGATGCATGAAATTGGTTACTGGAAACGAGTAGCACAAAAACAACCCTTGATTAATGATCTTAACAAACGAAAACGCTTGATTTAGTTCAATATCTGAACTTCAAGTATTCAGTAGTTGAATAGTTGAATTCTACTCGCTGGTTTGACATGTACATAGAAAAGTGTAGACCTTTATTTTCTATCTTTCTAAATAATTGAAATCATAGATGAAGGGAGTGACAGATTTAAAGTCATATCCAATGAGATCATTTCCGTATGAATGGGTTACAGGCATATTTATGCAGCTGAAACTGGGCTAATCTTTTCAAACCAGTACATCACACTCTGCATACTGGTGTCAAACAGATTGAAACCTGAGACTGATTCTTGGTGACACATGATTGTTACTTCAAAGGATGCCTAATATTTCTTTATTGAAAAATGAGCGTCGAAGTAAACTCATTTTAAAGATATCGACAATATGATTTATGCAAGCTCCCAATGTACAAGTAACGTTCATCAACCTTAATTGTTAATTCATTGGGCCCTAGACTGATGGAATGATGACAAAGATGTGCTTATACTTTTATATAAAAAATAAATTCTTTACAAGAATGACTTTAAGATAAACTATGAATACTTGTAACATTTTATATATAACATGCTAAAGATATATTCAAACATTTAACATAAAACATTCAAAGATATTAGTGTGTATGATAAAGTTTATGCCTTGCTTTAGTTGATTATAACGAATAAAAATAGTGATTCATGTCATAGAAATCCTCATTTATGTCATAAGAATGACCAACTGCGTCATAGAGATGGTTGATGATGTCGTAGAAATAGTAAATTAAGCCACAGAAATCGTTACGGATAGATACGGGTAAATTACGGTCTTGGGTGGGTGTGGGAGGTGTGGGTGTGGGGTGAGTGTGGGTGTGGGGTGTGGGTGTGAGGGTGGGTGTGGTTAGAAAGAAATGAAATTCCAAGCAAATTTACGACAGGTTTCGTCCTTGCTGAAGGGACTCGTCAGGTAATTTAGGAATTTCAGTAAACTGCATTAGTATCCGAGGCGTTTCTGATCTGGGCTTTTGAAATGTGTAGGTGGTTTCTGCTGCTGGGAAGGTTTTTGACCTGTTTTTTTGGAAGATCGATGGGGTTGAAATCTGATGATATGGTGGACTCTTACGTTGGCCGTAGGACCTGTTGTTGAGTGATGTGGAGTCTCTGATAGGATTTGAAAATCCAGTGTGAACTCTTGTTATGTATCGAAATGGGTTGATACTTAGGCAGGGGTTTGGAACGCAAAGGAAATATCGTGATTTTATCGAGAACG
>CAJNOP010001270.1:0-39412 GCA_905250075.1 Rotaria sp. Silwood1
ACACGTCTAACTGATCCATATTCATCAAATTTAATGGATTTTTCACCAACTGATCCAACATGGCCTGCATATATGAGATGTAATCCAATATTAAATTATTCATATAACGATATATGGATATTTTTGAGAAAATTTGATGTTCCTTATTGTCGAATGTATGATCAAGGTTTTACATCTTTAGGTGATAAAGAAACAACAATTAAAAATCCAAAATTACTATATAAAAATAATGATACAGGTTTAATGGAATACAAACCAGCTTATTTATTAGAAGATGAGATCAGCGAACGAGATGGACGTGTACGATAAATTATAAAATAAATTATTATGAAAGCTTTTTTTCTTATGAGTGGTAATTTATTGCTGAAGAAAATTAATAATTTAGTAAAAATTTAATTGAAAATGATCAATAGAATGCTTCAACTAATGAAAAGAAAAGAAAAATTTTCCGTTTATTTATTTCTATGTTTTTAGGCATGATGTTAAGCGTATATAATATTTTTTTGTTTTTCTTTTGCTAATATTATGACGATGTCAGTTAGTTTCTTGTTCTCTATAAAAAAAAAGCTTTTTTTATATTAAAAAATCTTTTTTTCCATGAGGCAAGGTGTTATGATATGCCATCTATATCATAATATATGTTAATCCTTCCTGTTGCTTTCCTCTTCTTTTCGTTCTCTTTTTCTATTCTTTTGGTGTTATGTATATATGCACCTCGACATACTAACGGTGGTAATTCTTTGATTTAAAGAAATCAACAAACGTTTATGTTCTGCACTATTGGAACATCCATGATTTGCCCTTAAAACAAGTATATTAGAAGTAGAACAGAACAGAACAGTGACAAACTTTTATCACAATATAATGTTTATTGCTTCTGTTATAATAATTTGAACTGGAAGTTCCTTTTAGATTGATATTTTCTCTTGTAACTATTCAATCGAAATCTTTTGTCCTTACTGATCGTATTGGAGTAAATGCCTCAATAAATATAGTCGAATAAGCTATTTTTTACATTTTTGACTTATTTCTTCGTAGTTTCTCACTTTTTTTTAAAAAACGTTTTCCACTAAGATTTCTTGAATATGACGAATAAATATTCTTTTATAGCTAATATTAGAGAGCATTAAGTTGTAGTAAACCGAAATACGAAACAATCGACATTCGATTTCAGAGATTGTATAGTAGGAAGTTGCGAATACACGTTTTTGTAAATCCGAACTTAGCCGAGTTCACAGCCTAGTTTTTTTTTCAACAAGATCTATCATTAACATTGTCAAATCAGCAGTAACACCAAAATCATCAGTCGTATGGCAGTGGTTTAGTCGTACTTAAGTCAAAAATATCAAACCTATGAAAAGAAAAAGAGTATATGATAGGGTGACTACGAATCTTCTCTATTTAAATTAGAAATAGAATTCAAATTGACTTGAAAAATTAATCTGCATATGGAGTCAGACCCGAAAGAAAAAAGAAAAGAAAACTTTGAATCCAGATTTCGTCGAATGTGTAGCCAGTCATACGTCTAGAAAGATTCGCAGCTCTCTATTAGATGAAGATCATGCAATATCGCATGTATTTGTTCAACATCAACTATTCTAAGTCTTTATGTCTTATGTTTAATAATTCAACAAATTCTTCTTATAACAAATAGTCAAACATGGTATCAATATAATAAAAATATTCACATATATAATATTGGAAAGAGTTTTCGATCAAATTTATAACTTGTCTTTGGTAAACGATGGTATGCCATATGATATAAATAAAGTTGAAACAACTCATACACAATATAATGATACAAAACGCATTTAAATACAAGTCAAAATGAAAAAAAAATGATTCCAGTTTATTTCAGATGTCTCTTTCAGGTTTATAACGCGTTGCTGATACTGATGGCAGTAATTTTCATCATCGTGAACGTATAGCTACACATTATTATGTTAGTGCAGAAACAAAATCACGTGTTCGATTATTAATTTATCTTCATTTTGTTCTTTTTCAAACACTAGCATATCATATACCGTTAGTAAAAACAATAAATGTTTCACGATCACATCTATAGCAATATGTATCGGTCATTAGTATTTTACCATCAATATGTAATCTTTTATCAATGAATAAAAATCATGTTTTTTTTAATGAAATTATTTTTTCGTTGTACAGTTACATTTGGTTTAGGTACAATAATGACAACAATTATACTTAATTTAAGTGATTTATTTACTTTTAAAAAATTAAAATCTTATCATCAATTAGATGAAGTTGAACTACAAACATTTCTTGGTTTTCATTATTAATACTTTGGTATATATTTTTGATTATAATGGTGCAAATACATGCATTCAGTTTATATATGACTAATGTTTTATTACATAGTTGGCAACAATATAAGCCAATGAAACGGAATTAAATAGTTATTTAAAATTTGAATAATCCCTGCGTGTGATTCATTTTTGTGCAATCCTTTTCTTCAGTTGATTTAGTATTAAACAACGAACGGAAATATACGAAAAAGAAGAAGAGATAAGAAAAGAAATTGTTGGTTTTATTTTACTCTTGAGATTCATGTCCTTAAAGATGAAAATATATTAAGAGATATTGAAACTTGAATAAATTTCGGTGAATTGTATGTAAGAAGCAGAGATATGATCGATTCGGTTTCGAAAAAAAAATACTGAAACCAATCTTGTCTCTGAGAAGAACATAGCTGATGATAAGACAGTATCACTGACGAAGTTTGTTATCAGCAAAACGGTTGAATTATTAACAAAAACGAAAATAAAACATCATCGTAGCCTAAACGTTGGTGTTCGTTCTAATCATTGTAAATATGCTGAAGTATGTCTAAGTGATGTGTCATTCTTTGAATTCATTTACTCAATGCGAGATACGAGACAGTTATACAATTTTTTATATCTATTATCAAAGAGAAAAAAAAGCATACTTGTATATTTCTGAAATATGTAAAAATATAGAAATACTAAGAGATACTGATGAAATGGCAAATAATGTACAAAAAAAATCGAATATTTTCTATAAGGTCAATATTTTTATTGTATATATGAATGTAAGAATGTGATAATAGTTTTGATCCAACGAATTGTTGAAAAGTTCATTGGAATAGAAACTAAACTGATCAATTTCAGGTTATCAAATTAACTATAACTTTTCAGGACTCATCTTACGATGAGATCTGGAACTTTTTCATGATACTTACCATCGAGATGGAAAATGTGGATTTCGAGATTTTAATGAATTTCAGTAAATTTCATGGAATTTTAAAAGGCTGTAAAGATTTTATGAACCTCCCATATTTACAGCCGTAGAGTCTGCAGTTTTGCCTTTGTTCGAGAGTTACATGTTACATTTTGAACTCACTGAATAAGTTAAAAAGGTTACAGATATCTGTTAGAAGTAGTTTTCGAACGATTTTAGGGAGCTTGTTAACTTTGAGTTTACCAGATCAGTGCATATCAAATGCATTGTCTCACAAGTGTCAATTATTGCACATTTTACAATTTGATATTAAACCACAAAGTATTTTCTTATGGTATAATGAGCGTAAAAAAAACCTTGCTCTGACAAACCACATGAATGATAACAAAACTATATGGGGGTCATAATTGACTTCAAGTAACTTAGGAACTTGAACCCTTCTAAACATTTCATACTCCTATAGAGAATTATTCATATGAAATCAAATCTTGAAAGATTAGCATTTCTCGTTTATATAATTTAGTGCATCATAATATCCTAAACTTGTAATAAAAATGCTGTTTCACTGTTGTCAAATACAGAATGTTTTCTTCTTATTGATGTAATAGACAAAGAACTATTTATGAACTATTTATTAAAGAAGAAGAGTACATATAATTAGCACCACAAACAAAAATCAGCTTAAAAAGGAATTATATATGTAAGTCTATACTATTGAATTGATTTGTGTATTTAAAAGTATTTACGATAAATCATTGATGAACCAGCTTCATCATATTTTTGTTTTGAAATCCACATTTGTTGAAAGATTGAAAGTGAAGCTAAAGCTGTTATTTCTTTTTGCATACGATCAGCAATACCAGGATACATTGAAGTACTTAAATAATTTCAAAAAATAAAATAAAATAATTCTGATAAATTATTAATTTTACCTTCTGATAAGACAGTGTTAGCATATAAATCCTTACGAATATCAGTGTCATAAATATCATAATTGAATTAAATGTTGTTTCATGAATACCAGCAACTTCCATACCCTAGAAAGTATTTATTCAATAAATTATCAATAAATACATAAAAATAAATCAATAGACATACCAAGAATAAAGATTGAACGAGTGATTCTGGACAACGGACACGTTCATTACTAATGGTAATAACTTGACCATCAGTTAATGCATAACTCTTGGTACTTATCATGTAAAACTTTCATTTTCGATGATAGAGGACTCGTTGTTATCAAGGTTTTTTAATTAATGACATTGTTTATTTTAATCTAAAGAAAAGAACCAACAAGAATATCTTGATAATCGGATTAGATTTGACTTTTTTTTCCCGCACTTTTGTTGTTCTCGTAGCTGTGTTATATAAGCATATTTTGGTGTTAATTGATCATTTGCTGTTAAAATCGCCTATATATTAACAAAAAAAGAATTATTATTTATACGAGATTTTCGCGTAATAATCTTGATTTATTCGATTGTCCCGATGGTTTTACATCAATTCAACTATCGAAATGACATAAATCTATTGGTTGGAATTTTTGAGATGAGTCTGTTCAACCTGTGATAATCGATTCTGAACAACCATCGTAAAAATATCATATAATAACATTCTTATTCGACTTACATCTCAAAGGTTTGAACCAAAACAAACAGTCGGTTGTAATTGTAATTCTTTTGGCATATTCTCCATTGAACAAATTAATATACCAGGACCATCAAAACTAAAGATATTTTTATTTTTTGTTCGATTTATTTAAATGATTTATTAATTATTTTTGTGTAGATGTATTTGTTTTAGGATTATATAATAAAAATGGATGATCAATACTTGTTATTTATTGAAATATTTCAATACTACCATCTTTATTAGTTGTTATATCACAAATAACTATAAGTCGATGAGGTAATGATGGACAATCATATTTCGAACCATTTTATGTCCATTTTGGTGATAGAATTCATAATTGATTTGCATTATCAATATGAATTCATTTTGGTTGAGATGGTTTCCAATAAACTCTATTGATTATACATGAAACATATGAAACAATCTATAGAAAATTTATATATTTAAAAGTGTATGATGAATAAGAAAATCAAATAGATAAAAATTATAAATACAGTTAGCAGTGAATTTTATATTCGATGTAGATTTTTTTTTGCTCTTAGAAGTAATATTCTGAATAAAATTTCTATTTACTAAATTTAAGAAATTCTTGTTCATCGTATTCACCTATTTCTTTATTAATTAAATGATCTTTACGATTAATAACACATTCATAGATTTTATTAATCAATTTAAATAAAATAATGAAAGGAATTATTTTCTTAACTGGTATAATAAAAATATTACTTACTTCTATGTTGAGTAACTTCTGAAAGAACTTTTGAATCGGTATTTTCAACTGATGATTCACAAAAGATTTCTTGAGCAACCTAAAGTTCACATGTTAATCTATAATTGAATATTTCTTTTTTGCTTGAGAAATATTTCCTCATTCAGTAAAAACAATAATCAATGGTTCAATGGATTCCGGCATAAGACCTAATACAATTTCATGTTCAGTATCTCGAATAGCTATTCGAGCTTGTTCATTATTTCGATCACTTTGTACTAGACCAATATGCTAATTATAAAGATTTTTCTTTCAATTTTTTTTATCTGTCCTTACCATAAATGGTTATTGACAGTTATATGTATATGAAAACATGAAATAAATTTTATTTGATATTAATAAATCAATAGAAACTTGTTTAACACTAATTATAAATTATGCTTCACTTAAATCTTCTTGAACAATAGTATCTGCTTGAACATACGAAAAAAAGGAAAAGCGCAACGATTTTATGCTTGTATAAGTGTTCGAGCATGTTTAGGTGTTAAGAAAGAACAACATTTTCATGGAGACTGATCTTCACGACGAATAGTGACTACATATTTTGAACTAGTAGAATGACAGCATAGTGTAAAATGTACGAGAGTATTTGATTCTAAGTTTAGTCGAAAAGAGACATTGGAAATAGATGTTTATTATATCATCACAAATATTGATCAAACTAAAAAATCTTATTGGTTAGGTCTCAATAATCGGTAAATAGTCTATTTTTTTCTATATGAAGTGCTTATTTTACCTGTATTTTTTTGACACTTGTAATATGAGGATATTCTTTACATTGAGTAGGTGTTTTATCTGTATTTTTTTTTGATGATAGGAATATATAGATATTGAATGGATGAATACAGATGATTAAACATCATAATAAAGTTCTGTGCATTATTGTACGTTTTTTGGCTATATTATATGTTTGAAGTATATGAAGAACTTTTTGAAGCCGATAATATGAGTGAGAACAAGTTAACATTAGAGTCGAGTAAGGTTTTGAAAAAAAAATTTTTAAATAATCTAGGTGGTAAATAGATGTATTGTTTTAATAAAATAAATTTCAATATGATTTCATTCAAATATATGTACTTTGTTCATCGTTTATTATTTTCAGTAGTCAAACACATAACATTTTCAAAATTGATACTAATCGTCTTTTCGAATTATGCATTTTTATCAATGTCAATTTCGAATTTTACTGATATCCATTGAGTGTTGCTATACCTGAACGATCGAAATAGTTTGTCTGATCTGATTATCATTCATTGTTAATTAACTGTTTAGAATGCTAATGAGAAAATAATAAAATATTTTTCAATATTCTTAGACAAGACAATCAAAATTAATATCATTCTTATTATTCGGCCAAACTTCAATAAAAATATGATATTCGTGATCAGCAAGACGAGTTCTACAAGACTAGATACAAAAATTTTAAATTTTAGATAAAAAATTTTGAAGGGTATTTCTATAAATGTGCAAGTGTCATTTGGTTCCCATTTCGTGAAATGAAAACTAGTGAAATCGTGACTTCCTTTGTTATATGAATTATTCGACATTATTTTATTTTTATTAAGAAAAGAAAAATACTGTTTTAGCTAACAAGAAGTTTTCTCAAATTTGTAAAGATTTTATTCTTAATATAGTTTTCTTCATCTGAAGCGAGTCCATTAGAACAATCAGTAATTATTAAAAGTTTTATTTGTCTACGAATAGATAATAATTCATTATCATATCTTAATTTACGTCTGTGAGAAACGATGTTATTATAAGCAGTAATTAATATTTCAATATCTGGTGTTAATAATAATAAACGTTTGATATGATAATAATTTATTTCATCCTTATAATTTACTATTAATTTTCGTACTTTATTTAATACTAATTTTTTATCATTCATCAAATTTTCATCCAATTTACATAATACAATTTCCATTGTAAATAAATTTGGAAATTGATCATTTATAAATTGAATTAATTTTGGACTTAATTGGTCTTTGCTATAAGATATTTCGATATGTTCAACTGTTGGGAATAATAGAATATCTTTTGTATCACTTATATTTTGATAAACAATATTATTTGATACATTTGATAATTGTTTAAATCCATAAGGTAATGATAGAAATGAATAATAATCAGGATAATCATCTTTATACCATATAAGTCGATCATTATTAAACTCATTTTGTATTATTTGAGGCTTTAAATGTAATTGACGAAATCGAATATAAAAATAAAATCTTTTTAAATTTGATAATTTTTCAAGAATTTCATTCTCTGTATATTTGTCGTCCATACCATTTATTTTAAGTTTAAACATTTGTAATAGTGGTGATTGTTTAAGTTGAATTAAAAAATAATTTAAATCATTTCGGTTAATATATTTACATTCAAAATGACATTTAATTAATTTTGATAAGAAAAAATTTGATTTATTTTCATTTATGTGACCTTCTCTATTGACAACTTTACCACAGAAATATTTTAATGATCGAAGAGTATGTAATAAACGAGTTAGATTATCTAGATCTACTAAATAAATAGTTAAATTTTGTAAACAATGATTGATTGTTTTGAAATTATCATAATCTAGGTACAAAGGAAAATTTCGCATTAAAGTAAAACTTTGTAATAATGAATCTTCTTCAAATAATGCTGCAATAATTTCGCGCGTAAGATAAGGATCGGCATATAATTTATATTCATTTTGATTTTCACTCAAATTTAAATACTTTAGTTGTTTGAGAAATTTTAAATATTTTAAACATTTAGTTAAAGGTAAAAACTGAATATTTGTTATAAATAATGAGTCAAGTTTTGGATAAGAGTTTAATGACTGAAATATTTTGTCAATTTGCTCATCATCTACATTGATTATTTCTATTTTTGGAGATAAATTTGGAAGATATTTTAAAAACCAATCTTCTGATATTTGTGTTAAATCAATATTTGTATTTATATTAAAATATGAAATAACAATTTGTTGAAAAGAATAATTTAAATTGAAAAATATTTTAATTATTACATGTTGTGGAAAATAAGGAAATACATGATATATAAATAATTCAACTGGTAAATCTTCACTAAATATATAAATGCGTTTACATTGTTTGTTTCAGAGAAGTAAAAACTTATCGGGAAATTTTCTGTTGATCGAGTCCGAGACCTATCTGACGGATGCTACTCTAAAAGTGAAAGTTAATTGTAACTAGATTCTTATAAGAACAGTCATCCTCAAGAATATTAAGAATAAGGTTCGCCAGTGTTTTATTCAGCGTGGAGTTTTGCAGTTTTCGAAACTGATTCTGACCTTCGGGATGTGAGATTTTTGTGCCTGATACTACACATACCCTCCTCTACTCGAAACAGTTTTCGTGCTCTCACAAAAAAATTTTGATTAAAAGACAGGTTCAGATCGGAATTCACAAATTAGACTATACGAGACTCAATCAATCTCGATTAATAACAACAGTGTTGGCAGAATATTTCTAAGTATTTCTTCCGTAATTTGGGAACTGCACCGAAGAAATCTATTCTTTTCTATGACTGCGGTATTCCGCAGACCATCCTGGTCCGGCACAGAAGATTAAATCAAGCTTTATTCCTTCAGATAACCTCAGTCGACCGCAACTAGTCTCTGTTTATACTATTTTCATTTATAATGAGCATTTTATACAAAAAAAAACTGGAACTTACAGTTTTGATAACTTTGTGTGATCATTATCCTTGATTGTTGAAGGATCTGTTTTGAATTTTTTCGAATTCGATACAAAATCTATATATAGAATACTATTCAAGTATAATTGTTTTTCTAGATAAGTTTACTTACTCTTATTATGGTGTTTGGTTTTCATTATCGAAGTAATAGAATTATATTTTTTATTCTCCATTTTTTATTATCACTTATAACCAAACAAATAAAAAACAATTGTATTCGTATACCAAATGAATGAAGATTAAGTCAATATATTACACAGTCTTTTATAATCAAATAACGGTATGATGAAAGAAACTCACGTGATTGAAATAAGAGAAAATAAATGTCATCGTGTAATGTTTGTCTATGTGGAGAAAGAAAATTTTTTTTTGTTTTGTGTCACATAGAATATAATCTACTAGCTGATGTCAATGACTCACTGCCTCATTTCTAAAACGAATTCATTGATGCGCTTGTTAGGATCATTTTGTAAATTGTTGCAATAAAAAAAAAAAATAAATAATGGCACAGAAAAATTACGCAAAGCTTACACAGTTATTATAAAATATTTTTGAAGTGGCCATTTTTTCTTTTTTAATTCTCTGCATATTATGCACCAGCGACATCAACGGTGTGGATGTGGGTGGATGTGGGAACGTGTGTGTAGGTGAGTATTCGCTTCCGCCTAACCCATACCCACACCCTGCAACTCTTGATGAATCTGAAGCATTATTGAACAATAATGAAGACCCTCAATCTCAAGAAGATGAGGACAACAATGAGTTCGTTTCAGCAGTCTCTGATGCACAAGCTTATGAACTGCCGGATGATACTATTCATGTTCTTGATGATATACTTTTGCCACAACAGTCGAAATAATTTCATCAGAATATCATTTCTTTAGTTATACCTACAGATAATTATAACTCACGTCAAAGAACAGTGGAACAAAACTAATTAGCTAACTAGACAGATAATGAATCTTCACGCTTTTCTGTTGCTAAATTTTTTTCTCTCGGTTTCATTGTTACGATTCGTAGCTCTTATGAATCATACAGGACAATACAGCCAGTTGGAACGACCACAGAACGAAGAAAAAGATGACTTTTCACGGGACTCGAACCACGTATCTTCTGCTACCCAGGCAGATGTCCTAAGCCAGTTAGACTAGAAGAGACATCTCATCTTCGTCTTATGTACAGAGGGAAACACTCTGTACATAACATTCTTTTACTCCTTTTGCTTTACTATCCATCTATACAATAGCACAGACACTGACCATTTGGCTCAGTTATACTAACACGCACGTGTTTCTCAATGGAGTCATCGAGTTCATTATACTCTCATTATTTGTCTGTACAACAAAGAATATTACAACAAGCATGTGATAAATAAATATTCTTACATTGGCAAAATCAATTCATCTGACAGCGTTCTCTTGGTGTTTATTGAATAAAATCACCATTTAGCGCAAAATACGTGTAAAATATACATCGATTAAGTAAAATCGGTATGATCTTCTTTAGTGAAAACTTGTCCCACATATTAAGTCTATCAGAAATCCCATATTTTCATACTCATCTACATGTAAAACTTTGATTTCAATAGAAGTTTCTGTACTGAATCTCAAAAATGACATAGCGCGAAATATTTTTGACCTAAGTCATTTGTCGTTTTTTAGCTTTATCATTAGAGAAAAAATGGTAAAATGATGTTTCGAGTGTGTTTCTCAAGATGATATAAGTCTTTTATCAAGGCATTTCTTTTTTCTCGAAAATAATTGATCTTTTAGTCAAGAATCGATAAGTGCATTTTTGATGAAAATGTCCAAAAGTCATGTATAGTGAACAACATTGTCATAGACTTTTGAGGACTTTGCTAGTACTTTAGAACGAATATTTTTTTATCAACAGATGCGCCTTTTCAAGCTCTATAAGTATATGTAAACTGAACTTTAGACACTCAAAAAATAGTTGCACAATAAAAACATCTGCTCTATTGATTGGTATAATTTGATAATGGTTTTGATCAATTTTTTGTCATCAAAAATATCATACATGCATATGAACCAAAAGTCATGGATTTTGAGATACCCGAAAATTGTTTCAAAACAATCGAGTAGGCAAAGTATTGGAAGACTTCATTCAAAAGTTATAAAAATTTGGGTTTGTGGCTAACGTTGTTTGCTCTTTCAAGCTAGCTGACTCTTTTTAGAAAAAAAAACTTTTGGCAACTCACCCGTACAATTTTGGGTAGTGGGTTCCGTGAACCTTCTCTTAATATTATCAACAGTCTCAGTTGGCAATAAAACTTCAATAATGTTCTATTGAACTATCCATAAACTCTAAATATCAATAATTTACATTCTAATTTAATTTCTCAAATATATATTTCCTTACGTTGATAACTAACTTTATCATTTTCATCTTTTGTAAAGGTTTTCTTAAAGACATTAGTTTTGTTCGTTAAGCAACTCAGCATTGCTTTTGTCGACTCGATTGTGTTCATCTTTTGTTAACAAAATCGATCTATATTTAAATCTTATGTTAGTGTAAAAATAGAAAAATAAGAAATAATACACATTTCTTTTCTTACCAAATGTATTGAATAAGTTTTGTAATCCAGGCAAAGTTATTCGGCAATATTCACTGATCAAAACTTCGAATTCGTCGAGTCATATAACATCACATGCTTTTTTCAAGAATAGAAGACAGTAATTAATAATCATTAAGTCAGGAATAAAAATACTTACTTTTAGTATGAATAAAATGCATGAATTCAGCCTCATCATCAGCTTTTCACGGACCACTAGTGATTAAAGTACTAAGTTCATTGATATCCTGATTAGAAATCATGCCATCATGATTCATATTAAATAAAGAAAAAAAAAATTTCAAATCTAATTAAATATAAACATATTTAATAAAATCGAAAAAATATACTTCGATTCATTTAACCATAATTAATAATAGACAAAAGAATAGACTGATGGATGAATGAATAACGAATGAAAGTTTCTATGAAAATTTTTTAATAAGCAAATAAAATACGTTCCAGGAGACATCTCTGATTTCCTTTCATTTCTAAAATTGATCTTCATATTTACCTTTCAAATTAGGTCAAACTATTCTTTTGTATCATTCAGTAAAGAATGCCTAATAAGTCTTGATTCTCTTTCAAATGGTATTATTTTATTATATACTTTTTCAGTAGAATCGACTGATATTTATAGCATATGTAGCTGATATCAAAATTTACTCTACGCTACAATTTCAGTTTATTTGAATGCTTTCTGAAAAACTCTTTTTTGCCATTTTATTAGGAATGTCAAACAAAAAAAAAAGGAACAACGGTTTGAATGAAATTGACAAATTGAAATTCCTTAAACGTAACAAGAAACAAACATGCGCCAATGTTTATGTATCTCCTTTCCATCTTCATCTATCACGCGCTTCAATCAACTTGGTAGTTTTTTTCATCATTTACGCACATTTTGAAGAGGTAAACGTTTGTCATTCTTGCTCCACTTAATCTTTCAACTCTGACTCATTTTTAAATCTTTCTTCTCTCACTTTATCTTTAATTACACTCCAAACTATCTCGACTGGTCAAATATTAGTGAATTTTTGCATTATCAACCTGAGAATCACTACTTCATCAAATAAAGATTGAATAGTATTCATCACAAATGTTGTTCGATGTTTGCTATCCGAATCATCTTGAGAAATTGCTACTAAGCTATTGATAATCAATCACGTGGACAAATGACAGAACACACGAGTCATCCGCAGAGAACTAAAATTTACTTTTTATGAGAGATTTGTTGAATAAATAAAGTTTTTTTTATCCTTTCTGTTTGAAAAAATTGTTAAAAAAACTTCTATGAATTTTCTATTACTTGTATCTCTGGTACTGTAAGACGTAGAAACTTCAAATTCTATTGTAGAGTAAAGCTAAATGTCTAGTATATTTATTGTAAATATCAACCATTCTACTAGAAAGACATAATAGAAAAGAACATGCCTTGAAAGGGGATCAAAATTTATTTAGACACCCTTTATTCTTTGATATCACACAGAGAAAAAGTCAGATTCTCTTGTCATAATACTAAACATAGATATATTTAACACTTCGTTATATGCTTATCAACACATGATGTTTTTATCTAAGTGTATATAAAGATAATATTCTTAACTTTTTCGTTTTTTTTAATAAACGACTTTCTCATAATAGTTGATCCAGAAACGTGCATTACAAAACCATATGGCTACACATCCTATTTCTACTCCATCAAGTGGATCCACTGATGAGCATGTGTCTCATCCATTGGATGATATAGACCAAGAGGATATGTCACAATCACCATCATTATTTACATCTGTAAGATAGTACCTACAATAATAGTCATGTTGCATGTTTTATCCTATTTATTTACTTAAGACACCTCCAAGAAAACGTAGTCAGTCGTTTTTACATCGATTACAAAAAGTTCTTCATTTAAAAACATCTAATGGAAATCATGACGATTCGTCTCAGCGCCCACGAGCATCATCAATGGCACATCCTAGTAAAGCAAATCCATCAGAAAGATCATCCTCCGACAATTATTCTGCAAAAAGACCTGGTGCAAATCAGAACGATTCGTCTCAGCGTCCACGAGCATCATCAATGGCACATCCTAATAGAACAAATCCATCAGAAAGATCATCCTCCGACAGTTATCCTGCAAAAAAAACTGGTGCCAATCATGACCGTCCATCTCAGCGCCAACGAGCATCAACAATAGCACATCCTAGTAGAACTAATCCATCAGAAACATCACCTTCCGACAATGGTCATGAAAAAAACAAAAACGGACGACAAAGGGCAAAAACAATCAGTACAATGGGTTCAACAGACAAAAAAACGTCATCAAAGAAAAAAGAAATTTTGGATACAGACGAAAAAGCACAACAATCAAGATCTGTATTTGAATTCGCATTTTTTCGTTAAAAGAAAACACGACATTTATTTTCTGATCTTCTTTTTTTATTATTCAAATGAAACCATGTAACTTATTCTTTCTAAAAGATGAAAAACATGTCTAAATTAAATATTATTAATTGAATAAAATAATTGACTAATCTTTCTTGTCGATCATTATTTGTTTTATACACTTTCTCTTCAATCGTCTTTGAAATCAACACGGAGAATTATAAATCAAACAGTATAAAATTGAAAGATTCGTCATCGATCATCAGAACAAAGAACCAAAGAAGAGAAACAATGTGCACAGTAACAATAAATTTTTACTCAGTTTCTATTTCAACAATTGTTGAATAAATTATAAATCAATTAATAAAAAATGAATATTACAACTACTAATATGTCTATTCATTATCATACTTTATCTACAATGTGTTCACAATGTAGTTCAATGGCACATTTTTATTTGTCTCAATCATTATAGTAAAATTTTCTGTAGAAAATTTAGTATTAAACATCGAACAGTAGTTTTACAACAAACGAATGATCTTATATAACAATTAAAACAATGTTGAATTGATTCGATAACAACACATAATGAAATTAATAATAATTTTTTATGCGCTTCTCAACAAACTCTTCAACGTACTCGTAAGACTGTTAATATTTTAATTGTTGATATTCAACAACATGAAGAAAAAATCATCCAAGAAATTGAAAATAATTTCGAATTACAGCGAAGACAACTAGAAAAAGACACTAAGTATGAGGACAAAAAAAACGTTTTTAGGAATTTTCAGTTTTCGATTTTGTTTTTGAAATTAACTGATATAGAAATCTCAGTGAGATAGGTGTGGGGTGTGTGAGTGTCGGTGTAGATCTGACTCTGCGTAAAAATAAGACTAACACCCACACCCACCCCAAATCTAGATTTTGTTGAATCAATATTTAATAATTTTGATCGAACTTCTATCCAAACAACAAACACTATTTCCTTTAACTTTTGTTTTATAAATAGGTAAATCAAGTGAACGAATAATTCCATGATCACCACTAATAAGTACATACTTAAGATGATTTGATGTTGCATAAAAAAACTGAATCATGCTAATAACGATAAGTAATTCATATTATTTGACCATATTGCATATTTAGCTTTGCCTATTCTTACACTTGCTCATGAACGTTTTCATTGAGCATCATATAAACTAATATGATTATTTTCACGAATTAATAAAAGACCTGTACCAGCATAAAAAATTTAATGAAAAAATTTCAAAAAGAATCAAATAAATGTAAACTTACAACATGATTTTTATCAAGGACAACAAATTGATTTCGAGCAACCCATACAGCATTTAAATCAGATGAATGACGACTTTCAGGTGCTGGAAAAGAAAAACATACGTTTAAACTATCGAACAATTTATATAAGATATATTTCTCTTTCTTAAAGTGAATCATTAATTGCTTTTTTTTCACATTCGAAGATATCTAATAAAAATAAACCTGACTTTCAATTTAATATTGATGAAAGAAATCGGAATCATCATCCATTAAAATTCTTTTCATTTCGAATATGTCATACCATCCAGGGTTTGTGTTGAACTTGTTGATTCACCAACATCTTTTGGAATAGTATAAAGATCATAAATAGAATTATCCGATTTAGATGGTACACGTGAATCAGTAACATGTTTTTTTTAAATAAAATAAAACCATTTATTTTAGAAATTCTTAGAAAATTTCTTTCGTAATTCCATAAGAGAAACATCTTTTGATGTTGTGATTTCCAATCGTCGTAAATATTTTTCTTTAAACATAATAAACAAGATTTCCAAAAAAAAAGCATAAACTGGTCGTTCACGTTTCAATTTAAATATGATCATTCCATTATTATGACCTAGAAAACAAATATTTTATTTTATTTTTAATTTTTGAAAACGAAAAGAATCTAACTAGCAGCAAAATAAATTTATTGTTGGATGAACTGTTAAAATCCTAAATCGATCATTTTTACCATAATTTAATTTAAATTGAATTAAAATAAAATGAACCATTTTGTCATATTTCAAACTCGAATTGATCTATACGTATTGATTTTCCAAGCTTTACTTTCATTCATACGCCATAATTTAACAAGACGATCATGCCCTTGTAAGACATATGTTTTACAATTGCATCAGTCTAAATATTATTACAAATTTATATAGTTCAACAAACACCTGAAGTATTCAACTTATGGTATTATAATACATTGCTGGGTTAAATGTTTCATCAAATATAATCTAATGACGATCTACAAAAAAAAACACTATAAAACATTGAAAAGTTTCAATAACTGAAATAAATCCATATTTTGTATAATAAAAATTTTCAATTCTACTGTAGTTGATCTGTCGAACAGAAACAAAAAAGAATTGAATGATGAAAACATACTTAAATATTGTGTGTATCTTCGTCTACTACGTGCTCACAAATGAACATGACAGAAAGAAAAAATGAAAAAAATAGATCAAGAGAATATTTTTTTTTCTTTTCTTCTCTCGTCTGTAAGTTATTGTTCATGTTATCATTGATGATCGATGATAATATGACACAATCAACATGCATATCATTAAGCATTATCCATACACATACATTGAGATATTTGTGATTGAATTTATTTCAATGTAATGCGTGTATGCTGATTGGGAAAGCGAAAATTGGTCGAACGAAAAATGCTCGATATGAAAATTGGTCGACGCGAAAATTAGTCGATACGAAAATTGATCGAAGAAAAAGTTGGTCAAAAATGTTGTTATAAAAGAACAAAAGCTTTTTCGTAATCAGAACCTCTAACTCTTATGTGTAACAGCAAAATTTACATTAATTATATTAATGAAAAAAGGAACCATCATATTCGAGGGATCTAATTCGAGTTAGACAAATACGTTAGAGAAATACAAAAAAGCAATAGCAGTTTAGAAAAAATGACTAAGTTCCTCTAATTCCTGTAGTAGGGTTGCTTGTTTCGAGAAGGTGCCTACAATCCTATCCTCACCCTCAGTCTCACCTACAAGGCAGACAACGTTACTACAACAATTCAAGCATTTGCTCATAGTTACTAAACTGCTATTGCTTTTTTGTATTTCTCTAACGTATTTGTCTAACTCGAATTAGATCCCTCGAATATGAGTATTCTTTTTTTTGATTAATATAACTAGTGTAAATTTTGCTTTTACACTTAAGTGTTAGAGCTTCTGATTACGAAAAAGCTTTTGTTCTTTTATAGCGAAATTTTCGACCAACCTTCTCTTCGATCAATTTTTGTAGACCCCGTGTGAATAGAATAACTAATAGCTTTTTCATTCAATCACGATTTATTTGTAAGAGAAAAAGAACAAAAAAAGAAATTAATCATCGTATTGAGTTCATTCGATATCAAATTTTTGTACTCGATTATTCCACTGATCGGCGACATTGAGATTGCCATATCGATCGAATGATAGACCTATGGGACGATCAAGTTGATTCGATTGTGCTCCTTCACCGTTTCCACCAACAATGACACTTCCTTGTATTGCTCCTTTTGGCCAATGCATGATTCGATGATTCCCAGAATCAGCCACATAGACAGTACCCAATTGATCAACAACGACTCCATTAGGATGATACAATTGTGTAAGACTGTTTCCTTCTCCTTGACCACCGGCTACGACAATGCCTTGTTTTGCACCTTCTTCCCATTTCATTACACGATGATTGTAACAATCAGACACATAAACTGAATGATCTCGATCGACGAATACGTAGCGGGGATCAGAAAGTTGATCGAGACGATTTCCTTTTCCATTGCCACCTGCAACTACTGTTCCTTGAGTGTCACCAATTTTGTATTGTCTCACTTCATGTTTTCCGTTGTCAACAACATAGAGAGATCCAATGTCGTCCATCGTCAAACCCCAACAAGAGATATTCGAAATAATTGTTTCTCCACTAGTACCATTTAGGCGAGGCCATTGAAGTACTCTTTTATTCCTGTAATCGCTGATGATGAGACTATCTCTCTCTTTGTCGATAATCACATCTCGTGAGCCATTTACTTGATGAGCTCCATTTTCAACGGCAACTACTTTTCCGTTCGTTGCACCAGATTTCCATTCCACAATACGGTCATTATACCAATCAGCGATATAAATCGTTTGATCATCGTCGACGTATAAACCATATGGGCATTTGAGTTGATTTATTTCACTGCCTTCTCCATTTCCTCCAGCTACAGTGATACCATTCTGTGTCCATTTTGCATTCGGATGAATATCAATGAAACTTGCACGTAGTGGTACTGAAATGAAAACAAAAGTATGAAGTAGAAATAGACATCGATTTCATTGAAATGAGTCATTCTCATTTGCTTTAAACAGTATTGAATTGCTTTCAATTACAAAAGCTTTTTACTTATGAACTTGAGTAGAATCTGATTTTTTCAATGTTGAAAACAAACATTGTTGACGTTTTCAAATATTTTGTGTTATAATTCTTAGTTTGACTAAAACTAACTCAGATTTAACTGGTAAGGTGGGAAAGGATTAATAAGACATATTTATCAAACGAAATAAATCTAAAACAATATGAACTTATGAAAAATTACGATGAACTCGGATTTAATCGTGAATTAGTTCGAGTTTGAAATATATTTAAATTTTGCATATCATCAATATAAAAATTATTTCATTTATTTTGTTTGGATTTTACAAGATATATATGTAAAAATGAACTTTTCGTGTACTTGTTTTATTTTTACAATAAATTGAGTTATAATAGAACTTGAACGTAAGTAAAAGTAATCGAATTATTCAAATAGCTCTTTGAAAAGTAACGTACGTTGCAAGAGTAGTGATATGAAATGTTGATTCTTCTTTCTCTTCGAGAGACATGTACTGAAACAAATTTTTTTTTGCCAAAAGATAGAGCTTTTTCTCCTCTTTCAAACGGTATATGATTTATGTTCGTCATCCATTTCTGAGTGAGATGAGACAAAGAAGAAACACAACTACTGGCGCAATAAATTTGCAACTTTTATATGAATTCATTAAAAACATCTTGCTAGACAATAATTCATTTGATGTTTCCGTACTCATTAAAAAGCTCTTGTAAAACTGTAGTTACTACACGTTTTATAAACTCGTTAAAACAGCTTGCAAAACGATAGTTAATTATACTTAACTACCATCCATAAGACGTTTTGGACTGATTTATATAAAAATTGCAAATCTTTTGTGCAAGTATTTTTCTTTCTTATTCGTCTCATTCCATTTACGAATGTGTGACAAATATAAATCATACATCATTCGAAAGTATTTTGTGCCATTAACTTTGCATCGTACGTTAAGTATGGTCTTATTATTGAGTAGAATTTCTTTCGATGTATGAGATGATTTTACAGTACAATATCGTGGTATATGTAAGTATAAATTTTATATATTAAATTTTTATTTGTTTTTATTTAGATATGTTTTTGCTAACATCGCCGTAATGATAAGTATCAGTCAGATGCATAGCTGTGGTGATGTTTGGTAAAAAGTGATGGAAAGTGGGAGAAGATGATGAAGAACGGTTGACTAGGGAAAGGGAAGGTCAGAGATTAGAACAGAGCGATGCGATCGATGAAAAACTATTTGAACTCTATAAAATTTTGTATGAATAATAGAAGATCTTGCACAATCTTAGAATATGATCATACAAGAATCGTACCTTAACATTCGAATTTTATTTGTAAACGGACAGAAAACGACCAAATACGGTGCGTTTACCATACGGATACAATACGGTGCGTATTTCTGCGCCAGGAAATACGGATTAATACGGACCGAGATGGGCCCAAATCTATTCGGTATACTACCGTAAAAACCCCGTTTTGATAGACCTGGGTTGATTAGAGCACAAAATGATACAAGTGTATTCAAATGACACCATTTGAATCTTTGTACGTGTATATGTATCAAGATTTTTTAGCATTGGGCAATAAGTCAATGGATGTACCCTGGCTACGCCACGGATTATGAGATTTCAGTTTTTAGAAATTCTTTTTTTTTCTTTTGTGAAACAAATATAGTTTTATCAGTATCATTCGAGGTCGGACGAGACCAAACTGTCAAAAAAGAGGTTTGTTATGAGTCGAGTTGGCTGAATGCCAATCTCGGAAATACGATCGACAACAAAATTGACTATCATAAATCATAAATAGACTAATATTGCTCTAGTCTTCACTAAGAACGAGATGTCAAATTGAAATTTTTTTATTTGTAACTAGGCATTCTCGTCTATATATGATTCCTTTTATCAACAAAAATATGATACAGCTGATTTTAATATTCATGATTTCTCTCATTTTTCTTCTCTCTATAATATTATCTTTCGAAGAAAGGCATGTTGTCTAGATATTTCTAGAAACAAATTGTAACATCACTTATCAAGCATAATTACTGTTCTTATATTACCAGTACCTGATGCATATTAATTCTTGAAATCTTCATTGCAGCGGTTTAGGATTCTGTGCGGATGTTTTGAAGAACAAACTATAGTATGAATCCTTACAGAACATATCCTAATCAGAACCAGGCTCTTGATTGAAAAACATAAGGATTCTCTTAGAAATTGTTACAATGCTCTTCTCGTTATGTACTGAAGTTTCACAACGACTTTGTTTTTAAGTATAGAATGCAGGATCTGTTTTTTAACATCTTCATAAAATCTCAACAATAAAACTCAGCTAGGACGTTTGAGGATCCTTTCTTGCAGAAGTTGTTCAAGTTCATAATAAATTTCTCTCTTGAATTTTGATAATAGTATGTCATCAGAATACTTGAAGGAATAGCAGGGAGAGTGGAGATTCTATGAATAATTGTAGTTAGGTTAGGGTAAATCAATAATTCTGCCGACTGTCGATCAGGTTCTGTTTTAAGTACAAGACTGTATATAGTATAGATAGTTGCAAGTACGTCTTTTATAGCGTATTCAAGATTTGATTAAGGTGTGCAAATTTTGATTAGAACACAATATAAATTTGAAATAGTCAATGTCGAGTAAAATCTAAGAATTAATGAAGCCGAGAATTCTTTTCTCAAGTTTTTATTATGTCTCATTCGGAATCTAACTAAATCTTGAAGTATATCAAAATATTTTGATTTGAGATTTAGCTCGGGAACAATATTTTGTCTTTGCACGATCAGAAAAAATTCAAAATATTTTTTTTTCTGAGTATAATAGATGAGGTTAAAAAAGAATATTGTGAAACTTGATAATTTTATGTGAGAAGATGATATAGTTCAATTCTGTAAGGTGATCAGTATTTCATCGAAAGATCTACAAAATCAATACTCGATGAACTTATTGCTAATCTGTTCTTTGTAGAATATGCCGCAAAGGTCCTTTTCTAGAAATTATGTATAGATGCTCAATATTTCAATTGAGTCCTGTTTCAAACCGTATTAGAATTTCGAAATTTTATGACTGTATACTTTCTTCAGAAGAAAAAAGTGAGTTCTTGCAGGATCTCTTTTGATTTTATCAAGTACCTTCAATGCACTTTTGCTACTCATGTGTTATCAAAGCGAAGACGATCGCCGAAACCTATGCTATTCCAAACATACATATCATTCATATCTACATCCTATTTCCTGGTCTGGTTAGGGCAAAAAATATATTACCAGAATGAAACATAAATTAATTTGCGCTTGTTAGATAGTCTTTCGATTGCTCTATATAGAATCATTGAAAGGTATTTTGCCACTTGAAATTACGAAATAAAAAGTTCATGCGAACAAAAAAAATTATGCAAAGAACTTTTGGAGGATGGTACATATAATTGCATCTCAAGATAGAGGTCTAGAAAACAAGCCAAGTCTATAATCTTATAGCGCGAGTTTCACTTTGTGATTTGAAATATTTTTCGGTCTTGTAATTATATTGAGATATATCAAAGAAGACTTCATCAAACTCCTGCAAGGTTATTGAAGAAGAAAAGGGAATAAATATTGTTTTCGAAAAACTTCTCTAGAGTTCGTTTGTGAGAACTCGCGATGAATACAAAGTAGAAAGCTGAAAACCGGAATTTATTGACATCAAAAGCTGTGTTTTCGTTTCCAATAAGAATAAAGGGGATCGGTTCTTTATAGATCATGACTCTGTTCCCTCTCGGATTATCTCTTAAGACTTTAAGTGAATATCTATGAGTACTTAGTATCACTGGCATCTATCAATCATCTTCATTTCTCCTGGTAAAGTTCGATTTTTTTCTAGCTCTTACCTTTCGGCAATGTCCCATATTTTTCTTCAAGTATCATATGCCAACGTGATTTCTCATAGAAAGCAAGTTGAATCAAACTTCCATCATTATGCAATGACTTCAGCTGTGCTATATCATCGGCTTCCAACTGACTATTGTAAAACTTCAGATAAGTCAATTTATGATTCTCTTTAGCAGCACGAATAAATGCATTTGTAAGTTCATGTGAGATAACCGATGCAGATATACAGAGACATGAAATAAATTTATCATTCTCCAATGATTTAATCAAATGAGCTTCTTTCTGATGTGATGGTTGTATATTTTGAACGTGCAGACTGAGAGATTTGATTGACTTGTGGCCACTCAATGTGACCAAAAGATTAATAACGAAAGTGTCGTCTTTGATACCAACGGAATCCATTAGATCGACTTCAACAAGTGTTATATTTTTCTTCAACATTTCACAGAAATGGGATAAAGTTAAAGGCGTATGCAGAGAATAAGTAAGTTTTAGTTGTCGTAGTGTATTTGTTTTCAAATTAAATATAGTATTCAGGAGATCGGTGTTGTTACAATATTCTACAATCAGTCCCGTCACAATTTCGTTCGCTTCAAGACATTGCTTCAGCTCACGTTCATGCCCAAGAAAGTCGCTCGTAGAAAAATCCAATTTTCGATGTATCTTGTTCTTCAGCAAAAGCCGAGTGAGCATCTGTGTATTTCCATCTTGATATGTGTCGCAAAAGCGAACTTTCAATGATCGATTCTTTAACTCAATGACCATATTTTTGCAGGTGTATTTTAACACTGATATTGGAAATAAATAACTGTAAACTTGAATCAAGGTCATATTCAAACAACGAATCGAAGAGCAGTTAATGACAGTGTCAAGCAATGTGTCGAGATTTCCTTCATTGAATGAACACCCTTGAAACGTAAGCTTTACAATATTAAAACCTTTCGTGAGAGCTTTACACAGCATCATAACGTTTCTGCTGATATTGTTCCATGAACTTACAACTGCTTCATCGGTCTTCTGATTGAATTTAACTCCCATGCCCTCAAAGTCACTAATATATTGACGCATTTCATTGCTAAAGCTAATGTGATCGTAGTGTTTGAGGCAGATCCAGAGAATATGGCCATCAACAGTGACTGATCGATATAAATTTCCTAGATTACATTTACTGCCAATTAGTTCTAAATATGTTTCAAGTTCTCGCAACTCTGTGTTTTGAAGTGGGATTCTCTTTGACTTCTCCATGTCAATCATTGGAGAACTTACAGGAGTTTCTTTGTTGTCGAATTTATTGATTAAGGCGTCAACCATTTTTAATTGCTGTTGCATTCTTTCACAATACTCAGGAGTATTAGATTGTGACGGTAACGCATTATTGACTTCTGATGACACATTTCCCAGCTGTGGAGGATCAAAGCGTCCAATCGAGAGCAGCATTTGAACGATATTTAAAGTTGTTCTTAAATATGATCTATATCTTACAACGAAATCTCTCGGTTTTTTAATTAAATAACCATCATGAGGAGCGACATGCATTTCATCTGGTTTACGTGAACACTCACATAGAAAGTAGAGTTTATAATGGATGTCATACCAGTTCTGCACGTTGTTGATAAATTCTTGGTCACAATACTTCGTCGGTAAAATGAAAAAATAGCACGGTGTGGTAAAATCATTCAGTTCATACATTTGCGCCATCATTTGCTGAATCTGGACTAGCATCCCTTGTGTATGATGATTGATATGATCTAGGCAACAACGCATAACCTGATGAATATATCCCATAGGGAGAGTGTGAATATGAATGAAGGCAAGACTGACACCCATATCTTTAAGAGCAATGCATACTGGTTGTTTTTTTCTCATGAGAAAACTCCACATTAAACAAGAAAAATTTTATAATATAGTAACTCATTTTCTTTCTATACGGAGTGACAAATGATAATGTTTGACATATTCAATACCTGGCTTCGTAGCCTCATTTTATAAAGGTATAAGAATGGATGGAAATTTAAAAGGAGGATTTTATATAGGATTCTTCTAACTATAAATGGAACTGTTTTCCTTTAAGAGAAGTTCGTTTAAACTTAAATCGGTTAAAATAAAACCCATTATATCACAAACTATTTATATTAATGAGAATGAAAAATGACTAATGTATGTCTCGTATTGAAGTTATTTTAGATCAACTAGAAAAAAAAATAGCAATCCATTGATGGATGATTTTTTTGTATTATTTTTTAAAATACTGGCCAATATTTTTTGAATGGTATTGTTTCAGGTATAATTTTCTCATAAAGGTGACTTTTGAGATGTAGTTTATCAAATTGCTGCGATAATTTATACTATGGCCACAGGGAATTGCGCCTTTAAATGTCTAGGCATAGTGAAACTAGACATAATAATTTCAAGTAGACAGTTTTTGTTGGAGAACAATTTTAGACTATCTTTTACATTGAGTTATTTTTCTTGCCACAATCATTCAAAAGAACTGAAACCATACAAATGAAAAGAATAAAACATGAATTACACCTCGATAACTAAAGTAATCTAAAAGTAAAGTATCTGTGAAATAAAACTCTTATATTATAAGAGACAGATGACAGTGTAGTAAATCTTTTTTCAAATAATATACTCGAAAGGGCACCTGAAGCTGCAAGGTTTTCAGAAAATGACTTCACTAAATCGAAATTTTTCTTTTAAACTTGAAATTGGTTTCCATCTGATGCAATATCAAATGCTCTTTCAAATATAATATTTCGAAAGCAAAATTACTCGCATTATAAAAAACAATAAAGAATTCACAGGATCCTTGTCAATCATTTGTTATAAAACAAGCATTTCATTTCATAGAAATTTTGTTTTTAGAACTTTTTAGTTACTAAAATGTAGCTTGTGGGGGTGGATGTGGGTGTGTATCTTTTCTTCTGTCATCAGTATACTCACTAGAGACCTGCGGAGTCAATCTTTTTTGACTCCGACTCCGACTCCGACTCCGAAATTTTTTTCCTATGTAACTCCGACTCCGACTCCGGAGTTTTTTTTTCTAAATGACTCCGACTCCGACTCCGAAAGTTTTTTATGAATAACTCCGACTCCGACTCCGAAAAACTCCGAAAATTTTTCCTATTGTAAATCAGCAGCAGCTCACATGTATGGAGATATTATGTAATTTAAAGTTAGTTTACCATCACAAATCAAGTCTGATTGACGATTATTGTGCACGAATAAATAGATATGCAAAATATTAGATAAAAAAACTAAAGCTGATTAAATTTTCAACCTCTTTTTAAATATTAAATATAAGGGTGGTCACAAATTTTCGACCCGTGTCTCCAGATTGGCGTTATTTACATGAAATACATATATAGACAGTTGATCAAAGTATACAATTTTGTAGAGAATGATTAGAGCTATTATCTGAAAACAGTTAGTTCAAACTGTGTCGGACTAATCAAAAGTTATAGTCATTTTATTAATCATGACTATGCATTTTCCATCTTACATTTTTTGTAAACACAGAAATATTTTTATAAAGTTTGAAGAGAATTATTGCTTTCTAGATAATTTTATATGTTTGGAGATAGTTTGTCAATTTCTACAAGAATATGAATATCACAAAGAGTTCTAATCCTATTTCTTGTATAAAACTTGGAGGAAATTAGAAAAAAATAATAAAAATCTCACATATCTTGCATTAGAGAGAGCATGCTTAACTTTGGCTAACTTTATTTGATCGATTGTTCGTCTGTTCTTGATGCTCAGAAAAATCACTGTCACTCTTAGTATGTGACAACACACTTCGAAACATAAATTGACAGAAAAAAAAGTTGATCTATTGAAGTTACTGATAGTTAAGTATACTCTTTCAATGTATGATATACCAGATTTTCAATAGTCTTTCTGACTTTCCTCAAGTTTTGTATTGGAGAGCGAATTAGAATTTTTTCTAACATCTATATTCTTGTAGAGCTTGTCAAATTCTATAGAACCATATAAAAATAACTAAAAGAAAACAGACAGCAAACAATATTTTGACTGTTCTTAACAACTCAACGAGTACAAGAATACTTTTGTTTTTACAAAAAATGTAAGATGGAAAATACATAGTCATGATTAATAAAATGACTATAAATTTTGATTAGTCCGACACAGTTTGAACTAACTGTTTTCAGATAATAGCTCTAATCATTCTCTACAAAATTGTATACTTCGATCAACTGTCTATATATGTATTTCATGTAAATAATGTCAATCTAGAGACAGGAATCGAAATTTTGTGACCATCCTTTATTTGGAATAACTGCGAAGCTCTTGTCATGAGAAGAAATTGCAAGTCTAATTAAATAAGAAAATGGATCCATCAAAGTAGTACCTATAAGAAAGACGATAAAATACAAGTGAAGTTTGGGATAATTTCCACCAAGTTTTCGTTTACTTGACGTTACTATTTTGAAAAATAATGTTATTTAAGAAAAGAAAAAAACTTTTCGGAGTCTACCAAATTTTACATCAACTCCGACTCCGACTCCGAAAAAAAAGTTTGACTCCGGTTCGACTCCGACTCCGAAAAAATCTTGGTTTTTAACTCCGACTCCGACTCCGACTCCGGCGGAGTCGGAGTCGGAGTCATTTTTCGGAGTCTATTGCAGGTCTCTAATACTCACACCTCACACCCTTGTTCGCACTTATGGAGAAATGCGCCTTTCTGTCTCTAGTCTCACACATCAAGAAGAGATAGAACGAAATCAAAATACATATTTCTATCGTTCACCGTACTTCTCCGTACACTTCCATTCAGATAGTCGTGTATCCGCTTCGGTAAAAAAAGTGGTAGAATTCTTATCTGCTTTCAAGTTTGTTTGACTTTTTATTGTGAAGGTAGAAACTGTCGAAGGATTTTTTTGTTCATATTTAATCGCTTCTAGCTTTTAATGAACATAAAGGACGTTTGTTTTTTCAAAAGAAAACATTTTTGTGACTTTATGAGCTGTGAGCTACCTCTGCTGTGAATATGTTTGGGACTATTTTCTGTGTTTGAAGAGTGCTCTTCATCCCTACGCGTGTACAGAAGAATTCAAGATAGACATTCTCTATCAACGAGTGACTGAGAAAAAAAAAATAAGAGGAATAAATAAAAACCAGAAGATGATTGATTTTGTGAAATTCTTTCTCTTGCACAAAACATGACGTCACTATCTTCGGCAGCTGAAGATGTGAGAAGGATGTGGGTGTTTGCGTGTGCTTTGATATATTCTTCGCTTATATCCATCCCATATGCTACATTGACACTAATGAGGATACCCACAACCACACTCACATCGTCATTAACTGATTAACAATTCTGAGGGTACTAATAATCAACCTCTAGCTTGGCGAATAAACCAGTTGACACTTAAACTTTGTTTTAAAAGTTAAGGTTGACTTGCTACTTTAAATTTTATTCATTAAAACTAAAGTAATGCACTTTAGAGTTTCAGCTTAAAGAAAATCAAAGTTGAAGTCGATAGGCGTGGTTATGAGTGTTGATGTTGGTTTAAGGACTCCCCCCCCCCCCCCCCCTTTCAGAAAATAGAATTTTTCCAACAAATATCGAAATTGAGTTTTCACCATAGGAAGATGCAGCAAAGCTTCCTCTCTCAGAATATATATAGGTGTTTGGAAAATGACCCGATTTTCAAAGACTTATCAGATCAGAGTTTGACTTCACTACCATATTTTCTGAGAAATTTTGATGATTTTTTAAAGTTTTTCAGTTTTGAAAAATCTGCGTTGCTACTTGAATTATCACTGAATCCAACATTTTAATACGAACTAGCATGTCAGATGGCAATAGCTTACTGCATCTGTTATGCGTTTTAAAAAAGTCCAAGGAAATATATATGAAATATGCCATTTTAATATGATTTTTTTGAATTTAAATGAAAAAAAACCATTTCTAAAACTTCTTTGAAATTTTTCTCAGAACATAGTTTCCAATCAAAAAAATTGGAACTCCTTCCTCATTTTTCGAACTTTTACCAATATTTCTTTTTATTTTAAAGGTCTCGATGAGAGTAAAATTTTATCCGAACGGATTTTTAAAGTTGGTTCGTGGGCTGAGAAAAGTTGGATTTACTGTCGTTAGACCAACATTTTTATGCTGATTTTAAGATTCTTGTACTAAAATGCTCATAAAAAATGAACAAGACGGAATATAAAAATTCTGTTCGGACAAAAGTTGCATCTTGACATGGACCTTAATTTGAAACCAGTCAGAGCTCTCTATCTCTTGTTATAACGAAGTTGCATAGATTCTTGTGAAGGCCAAAAATGGTCCATGAATCAGCTGGAAATTTAGTCTAGTACGACCAATCAAGCTTAAATTTTTACCGAAAGCGTATCTCTCCAATATCACTCATCCCTGAAAATTTCAGCATGAAACGATCGTTCAAAGTAGAAAATCGTTTTCTGAGTGGGGCCCTTAACTAATGATAATCAAAACACTCATATCTATTCTTGTGAAAAAAGAAATTGACAATGCATACGTATTGTTGAGTTACCTGCGCCAGCATGTGTAGTAACAATATTGGATGACAATGGCCTTTCCATCATTTTCTGAATGTTATGATCAGTCATAATTCGAGAAATAAGTTCATCAAGCTGAATGACAACAGCTTTTACCTATAGGTAGGAAATCATCAAATGCAATCAAAATTATTCAACTTAATTTTACTTTTGTATATTTGCAAGCCCATTTTTCATTACTTTTTTTATCCATGCAGTACACATATATTGACATAATTTGTCGAAGCTCATGAATAGAAGGCACTATTTCTCTTCCCAATTGACCACTAACAATAATTACTAGTTGATCGTTTTGTGATCGCTGTTCAATATATTTTTGACATTGTGTTACATCTTGAAATTTCTCCCAATGATTAATAATAGAGCGCAACTTTTGTTCTGTATCTCGAATCCCTTTATCGTTCACATTAGCGTCAAGCCAAATGAATCCGAAGATTACTGTAGAAAAAAAATTCGTAGAATAATACACGGAAAAAAATGTTTTTGATAATGAAAAAAACGGAGACAGGGTTTATGAGTTTAAAACGGGTCATAAACCCTTTTTTTCGTATATAACGAAGATAATGAACAGTTTTCCGTTTATGATTTGGAAAAATAGTGCATTAAGTATTTCACAAACGGAAAAGAGTTTATGTTCCGTTGTGAATTTACAAAATCTGTTTTTACAATGTCTTAAAGGTAGGTATCATCGACATTTTCGTGCAATGTTAATGAAGGTGAACACAGAATAGAAATTGTGAATGTTGGCTGTTCGATTTCGTTATCAAATATATAGGTCCTAAAAGTACTCATTAACGGATGTTACACTCTTACTTTTATTATTTTATTTAGTATTATTTATACTACTATTTTATTATCTAATTTTCATACAAAGAGAAGAAGAAAACAAGATGTTAAATACATCGAAGAAATCGACTTTTTTCTGAATGTTTACTTTCGTAGGTGAGATTATTCAACCGAGGTGTGAAACTTTAGCGTAGTATTTTATTTCATCTAGTGAATCAAGAAGGTTTTAAATCAGACTATATCATTTTACATTAAGTTCGGTGCTATCATTTGCAAATGTGTAGATTGTTGATTTTGAATCGATATCAGTCATAATTCTTGTCTTTACTTTTCAAAATTCTTACAGTAAACTCAGTTGAATCTATCAAATTGAGTCATACATTCAAAAAATCCTATCTACTATTTGATTGAAAAAATTCTAATATATCACGGAGTTATATATAAACTGACACTGAAACACATAATCACTTCAACTTTGCTATGGATATATATTATCTTCGTTGAGGTTTTCAAATATACAATATCAAAACATGCATTCTATTCTTCATTTTCTAAATATTACTCAAGTTTTCCAATACGACTGTAGTCAAGAACACAAAAGATTTTAATCGTGAAGCCTTTACTAAAGTCGAAGAGATGTTACAAAGAAAATTAAACTTTGTTATATGTGAGGAAAGAAATCGGGCTGGCATCTACTCCTCAGAAAAAAAAGTCTTTCCCAATAAGTTTTTTCTTTCGACTATTTTGACCTTAGATATCCGATGACATTTTGCTCATATTTTAGATGACTGGATGAAATAAAGAAAATTTTTTCTATGTGTCATTTTTCTAAAATGAATGAATACACTAACAGAATCTGCATTATTTGAGAACAAAAGCAAGCCAATATATCATTCGTGTTGATTAGAAATTGCAAGGAAACCTTTTGTTGTTTTATGAAAAATCGACGAATGCTTTGAACTAAAAGGAAAACAACTCCTCTTAACAAAGACAACAATCAACATTTACTTTTTTTTCTTCTACTGTAACTCGAGTTTAGAGTGTAAGTTCTGTCATTTGTTTAGAAGTATCCATCATTTCAAAACTGGAAGTTCAACAGGACTTGAGCTGGAATTCGAAATATTCAAGGCACTATGCAATCAGGGAGATACTATTGGATTCTAATCGGTTTCCTTGAAATTTTCAGTTTCTGAAAGGTGACTACATCTCTTTACACTTGATTAATTTCTCATCTGTGCTAGAATCATTTTCAACAATGAGAGAATATCTAACAAGTCTTACAAAGCATAGATCAAGTGCTTTTTGGTTTCTAAGAATCAAGTATGAAATTTGTTGGCATAGTTGACTCATATAATACGACACGATTAGATCTACAAGGACTTCCTGTTCTATAAAACTATTCTTTTTTGAGAACTTAACTGTTTTTAGATCTGTGACGATTGAATCTCATAAGTTCAGGTGAACTGTCAGAAATGCAATCGGTTCATGTTTCCACAAAACCAAACCGATCAACTGCTTTCAAAACATCTTTTTCGACAGTTCCTAAGATCAGAACTCATATAGAATTGTATTAAGATTCTGGAGTTTAACAGCTATTCCACTGAGACGAATGCTAATAATTTGTTTTTTTTAAAGTTTTTCCCACTTATTTAAATTTATCATGATCAATGATCGAAAATGATAACACAATTTTAATTATTAATATGCACGTAGAAACGACGACAAAATGACAAAGTTGCTTGAGTGTATTATTCAAAATAGATATCTTCGGTAAAAAGTGCAGCGCAGATATTTAAGAGCACAATAAGGTTACATGGCGGAGAAATATCTAATCCGCAAATCAAAATACACCACATAATCGCTACTCTAAATAGAGATTCTTGTGATAATATTTCATGTGGTAAATTATAATAATCTCACGTAGAGGTATAAGTTCAGTTATTTTGGAGAAGAATGACAAGAAAACAATAACAAGAGTGAAGAAAAATAAATGACAATTATAGAGTTTTCCTGAGTATTTATGTATGTTTTAGTCATTTCGAAACAAAGTTTTCTCATAAGGAGATTCATCATTTAATTCATTAGGATATTGTGTATTTCTAGGAATGAAGACGTATTTTTTCATTGTTTTTGATACCGAATATAAATGATGACTGGAAAACGTACAGCTTTGTCAAATTACTCTTCTTCACGAAAATATCATGATAAAAGTTTTTAATTATTCCAAAAATATTATTAACTTACTTCTTTTAATACTCCTGACATGAAAACTTTATTTCATATTGAATAATTTTTACTTATTTGCAAACTGATTGTTGGGAGACCAGCAAGAAGTGGCAAATCTCATATTCGTACTAATTATGAAACCTGAGTTTCAAAATTATTTAAAATATCAACTCTGCAAAATGTTGAAAATTTCCATTGATAATTAAAATGTTAATCAATCATTTCAATGTATCTCTTTTGAGTAAAAACAGTTTTTCAACGGAAAATACTACTTGAACTTTAATCACCGGAAAAAAATGATCTAAACCTCTTATATTAGAATATAAATCTTTCGCCCAGTATATTTGATCACCTCATCATTCATAAAGCATATATAGATACAGTTTCCCTTTACTGCTGTCTTCTTTTGTCTCGAATCATAGATTGATCATATCTGTAGATATACATGGATAGAATCAAAGAGATTCTTCTATTCTTAAGGAAAGAACTTTTCATTTAACATACAAAGTTATGATACTTGATTGGATCTCAGAAATATATGCCATCTTCTAACAAGTAAACTTGGTTTTTAGTTCTTATAATTAAGATTGTCTGAAGACTATGTGAGAAGTATTTTCGATAAACACAATATATAAACTTATTCTACAAAAAAAACTGACTAATCATGAGCAATAATATCACTGATGTATTGTAGCATGATGACGTCCTAATACGAGTTTCAACCGTAACTGTGACTTTGGTGCTTCAAAAAAACTGAAATAAATATTTTAATTTTAAGTAAAGATTAGTGAAGAAGAATATTTTATTGTATGTTAGAAAGAAACCACATAATTTCATGATAAGACTAGACTGAAGTACGCAAACTATGGTGGTGCTGCATAACAAAATGCAAGGTTCTGAATAGAAAACAGAAAGCAGAATTAATGGTTTCCTTTCCAGCAGAACAGAACTGAATTTCTCTATGTATTTCAAGCTTTTAAATTAATTGATTCAGCTTCATTTGAGAACTTTTCAGTTTGAATCGATTTAATTTAAAGAAAACATCACATGATTGAATTTTTAACTATTGTCTCTAAAGACAATTTGATCGAGTACCCGTTAAAGCTTAAACAATGCAAGTCTTCTATGGTATTGCTTTAAATAGAGTAATAGATTCTTTTTTGCTAACATATACTTGAAAGTTAATAATTCATGTTCATCTCAAAAGAAATCTATTCATCAATTTTCTTGAAGCACGAGTGTCAGACAAATGATCGAACTTTGTTTTAGATCATCATCTCGCTACAGTATGTTATAGTGATATTGTATCTCATATGCTCTATTGAAAAAAGAAAGGTCTTCCTTATGGAAAGATGTGACGTTCCATATTAAGAAAATAAAGCTTAACTCTGCGCAACAAATAGACTGATGTTCTAAGATACAAAAAATGTAATTAACATTAGGTAAAATGCAGCATTTTAAGATCTTAGACAGCCCTCGAGAACCACACTTGCACGCATATGAAATATTAGATTGATTAAAACATATGATCATTACTGCTCATTATCAGTAGAACGTAGCAGAATTATTAACGGACCACCTGTTCATGTTCCGACCTGACCTCGAAGGAAATTTGATTTACAAAGATTTTTCCCAATACAATTCAGAGATTACTTCGGTAATAATCGATGCACTTCAGAGTAAATAACTGATGTTATTTTGAGTTTCGATCAATCTGGATTGTCAAAATTGAAATAAAATCAATATGACATAAGTTAATTTGCTTGTTGAGTCAAACAAACAAAATATATTGTAAGATATTTGAACTCAATAACGATCATTATACATAACTCGATGTCTTATGTTACAATTTCTTTTTGCGGGTAAATTCATGAAAAGTGTTTGTCGATATTGACCATCTAGTAAATTAGCACGCAGTCGAAAATACCTTTTGAACGGAAGAGAAAATATGTTTTAATGCTTAAACTTTCAAAATGAACCTCTCAATCTTAGATATTAAAACCATTTTTCTATCCACTCACCGAGTATCTTCTACTGCGTGCTAACACACCGAATGGTCGAATTCGACAAAATGTTTGCCTTTAGAAAATGACACAAAGTCCATAAGATTACTTGTTTTTCATATTGCGATAATTAATATAGTCTATGCACTACAGAACATTTCTTGTAGACGAGAGATATGCCTGGTCTATTGGCCCTTCTCACAATAGATTTACCACTTACTAAACGGAATTTACAGCTTATTTATGGCCCATTTACAGTCTTCAGGAGAATACTTATGACTACTCTAATAGAAGTGATAGAGAACATTCCGAGTCGTTTTAAAATAAATTCAATATTAGTGTCCATTTTTTTATTAAAAAATTTCGAAAATCCCTTCTGTTCATTGTAGAAACCGAAAAAGTGATCTCACGGCAATATATCTAGTTTTTCTCAACATGCAAATCAATCGCTAAAAAACTGATCAAACAAAAGTTCACTATCATTTAGATCTTTAAAAGAACAACAATATTCGTGATATGCTAAACCAGATGGAAAAAAGTTTCATTTTAAGTGATGAAAAATCATGTTCTGAGAAACAGAATAAAAAAGTTTAGAAATCAATTATTTTCATTCAAATTCAGGAAAAAAAAACATTCAAAAGTCATATTCTACTTGCCAGTGGGACTTTTTAAAGTATGTAACAAATGATGTAAACTGCCACCATCGATCATGCATTAATAAATATAATGATTTATTCAATACTGCTACAAATAAAAGGTAAGGTTTCCAAAACTGAAAGATTATTTCGAGACTTCGAAAGTTTCTCAAAAAAAACCCTATGGTAGGGTCAAAATTTGGTTCAAAAGTCTGTTAAAATTTGACCATTTTCCAAAAAGCTATATATATTCTGGAAGAAAAAACTTCACTGCATCTTTCTAAGAAAAAAAGTCAATTGCGAGTGTTTTTTGAAAAATATAGATTTTCTAACAGCGGTTTAAGCAATTAATATAGTTAATTATATTAGTCGCACTTGAAACTCACATACTTGTTCTATTGTAAAACTGTTTTTGATAATTTTTAGCATTTAAACCAAGCATACAGTTGAGTGTGGAAATCAATGTTACTCACAGAAACGATATCACTTACACTTACACCTATCTCATTCGACTCAATTCCCAAAAGATTTCATACGGTAAAGCGCTAAAACATCATTAACAAAAGAGCCTCTTACATTACTTCTCCAAACACCATGGCTACTTGTTAACTGAGAATCGCTGGTTTTCAGCTACAATCATAAGTGATTTCACAAAAAGAATTGAACAAGATACGAAAAATATTATGGGATACATTTCGAGCTGACGGCATTTTCATATAAGTTATAATAATGTTTTATTTTTCGTAGTTTCGTATGATATTCAAAATCTGTGAAACCGTTCAACTACAAGTATATGAGCTTGACAAAAGAAAGATTTCGAATCTAAGGATTTCTTTTTCTGTTCTTGTCTGTCTTCAAATACCAACAACCATTTCTTTTTTCTATGAATAGCTTCATACAGATTTAACCCTTAAGAGCCCAATGTCCCTTCCAAGGGACATTAGAATAATTTCAATAAATTCTACTACAAGAGCTTATATGCAAAAACCAACATTTTTCTGATCTGACATGACCTTAGTAATCACACAGAGATGAAAATATAATTCTTAAGTGACTCCTAAGCCGAACAATGAATCTTTTGCGACTCGTAATTTTTTTAGCATCACTTTTCTTTTCTGAAATTTTTTTTATTCATATAAGCGACGTGCAGTTTTGATTTCTTTTAAGTGATATTATTAAACATAGTGTTAAGGTATCTGATAAAACCATTACATAAATTTCAAACCATTCCACTAACGCAGAACAGTATCATAAAGAAAATATTCCTTCTATGGGATATATTGCCTTAAGAAAAAATCGAAACAAAGGGATTTTGATTTGAAATTTTGCTCATCAATAGCTGATACGCTATTTAGATTACCCTGAAATTTCCAGCAACAACTGATGTTTACTCTTGGAAATACAGTATGTTGAAGAAAAGCCGGATTTTATGAGTTTTTTGCAAAATGTTGCCGATTTTTTTCAGTCTCCAATATCTCAACAACAAAGCATCCGTTTTGACTGAAAATTTCAGGATAATTTAAGGATCATATAAACTAATTATGGGCGACATTTTAGATGAAAATTCTTTTCCTTCAAGTTTTTGAAAGATCCAAGATTTCTGGTGATGGACATTGTGTAACTCTAGAGGAAGAACAAGGTATTTCGTTTTAGCTATACTATAAGCGTACTGAGGGTCCATCAGCTCTATTTTTATGGTTGTCTTCCGTCTGTTGCAAGAAAAACTCCCTTGGGCTTTTATGGGTTAAATCAATTATTCATATTTTCACAGACAATACAGAGTGGGATAGTATACAATCAATGTTCACATTTATGGAGAAACATCGCTAGAAGAACTATATTATGAATGAAAAGTGGTAAATAATCGTATCATTCGCGTGTAAGTACAAGCTTACTCATCCTTTCTATGTCATGCGTACACATAAGAAACAAGAGCGAAATAAAAATGAGTTTGGAAAATCGTAGTTGTGGAGAATTTTCTTATGAAAGCATGGATGTCGACCTTGTCTTCGCCTATTCACATATTCACTTACTCAAAAATGAGTATGAACTAGCTAATCTGTTCACGATTCTAATCTGAACTTTCTCACATTCAAAATGAATCATTACCTGAAGATGTCTTTGAAGGAAGTACAGGAACGGGTTCAAGTAATGGATACGTTGGATCTATTTCTTTAATGTGTATTATATGAAGTCCATTACCAGAATTGAGACAGGATTTAACTTCAAATTGTCTGGCTGGAAGCAAAAGAATTTCATCTTCCTTAGACAAAAATGAATGATTTTTAATATTCTTTCCCGTATGGCAATCGATTTGAAATAAAGTACGGGTTCCAGCTGTGCCTAAGAACATTTCAGATTCCAACACTTTGATGGATGAGGTACAAGACGAAAATCCCCACCAAATAAAAGTGCTTCCTTCCGGATATTCTGCGTGTAAGTCTTTTCGGACTCCTCGATTAACGAAAAGCCGATCGGATGGCAGGCGTGCCAGTGCTGTCAATACAAGTCGTAAATACAAAAACCAAGGGATTATTTTTTGTCTTTCTTCGGAACGTAATGTTTCGTTGAGAATGGCATAGAGAGAGTGTTCGTGAGGCATTGATTCGTACGTATAGAGCATAATCGAAGCAGATTCATCAGTTGTTAAGCCATCGTTTGGGTGTTTACAGTTCTGCTTGACGATGTGTACATTACGTTGAACTTTTGGTACTATGCTAACGAGAGGTTTTATTGCATCTTCAATTGATACAAGTGGCGTGTTTTCGTAGCCTTCAATAGGTGCTAGCATTTGCTGTGGTAATGAACTGAAATCGGCGACGCGGAGAGACATTGATTTATCACCATTGTTGCTATCCATTTGAAAGTTGATAATCTATAAAAAATAGATTTTATTTTTCAAAAATATACTGTAATCAAACTATTTTCGAGCTAATCTCTTCAACGTTATCTGAATTATTTACAAGACTCGATTGTTCAATGTGATATTGCGACGCCTCTGAAGAAAGAGGAAATTTTAGCGATATAAGAAGCAAAGTTTTTGGAACTTGTATGGAGTTATGAATTTCTGAAATTTCCATTTTCTTCTTTTTCTTTTTTAAAAGTATCGACATACTTCATACTTACAGTACAATTAGAGTGTGGGTGTGGGTGTGAACATGGTGTTGGTGGATGTGGATGTCAGAGATGGAACTGGTGCCCGTAATCGGCCGATCCGGTCCTGTCCGAACCGAATTTTGGATCGACCGGTCTAAACAGGTCTCACCGGTCGAAACCGCCTTATACCGGTCTAAATTTTTCACTTTCCTGCTCTTTGGTGGTATTCACATGAAAAAACAACTGAAACCAAGACTAGCTCCACTGATCACATACGAACTTATTTAACAAATCGTTTTCAGAATGCCCATCAGTGAGACTATTGTTATCAACGGTGAAGTATTATGCCATTATGCGTGAAGGTACGAAGGTAGCCCGCAAGAGAGTTCACCATGAAACAAGGTTTCATTTCAAGCATCAGCCTGTTGTCTGTAGACCGACATTTTGACGGTAGGTCGAATTTTCTCTGATAAACTGACGTATCATCAGCATTCTGTTTAGTACCGGTAGGCTGATTTTGGCCGGTAGACCGGTACCAGTACCGGTCCGAGAAAAAGTAGACCGGTTCCATCTCTGGTAGATGTAGTTGTGGGTGTGTAAATCTCAATGACATTAGAACATTTTATCCCACAGCTACCCACATCCACACATGCACATGTTCTGAGTGTGGATGTGGGTACAGGGTTGGGTGTGGTTGGATATAGATACAGTTGTGAGTGTGGATCTCAGTGAGTTTAGAACATTACATTTCACACCCGTCCACACCCGCGCTTGAGTTCTCCATTCTCATTGATGTGGAATATCTGTTTTTGCTGGCGCTTTTAGCTTTCGTTCTGAAACAGTTACGCGTGAATCAATGCATATAGCCATTACATGGCACATTCTCTGTCTGGTTCGAAGCTTTTTGCCCTTAGTATTACTTATAGCTAATCACCTTGAAAGGCCTGTTTTTACATGCTGAGATATCGTTGTGACCTGCAGTTTTTTTCCTCACTTTAAGTGGATTGATAAATGCAGAAAGGTTTTCACTGTCGTTCTGACTTCCTGCCGGATAGTTCGAGGTGTGCCATCCATAACCACATTTCATTAGTTGTACATCAACAATTTTATCTCTTTTCTCATGAGACTTCTTATTACGTTATGCGAATAGTTCGATCGCAGTCTCTAGACTGAATTTAGGTGCTGAATAGAATGAGCAAAATAGGATGTAAAGTGCTGTTGTCAGAAATAAACAACATTGTACAATTAAGACCTATAAAACATTTAAAAAACGTAAAATGAATGCAGAAAAGTCAGTCAACTAGACAGCTAAGTGACAAACATATATCTGTGGATTGACTATTTGAAACTCAGCCACAGGTTTTGTTTCCATTTTTTTCTTCATTCTTTCTAATAATATGATCATATTTGCACTATGTATATGGCTTTTAAATTACTTTGATTAACTTCTCAAATCATTCTAATAGTTTACTTGCCACTGTCAAATAATTTCAACAGAAATAGCCGCAGAAACTTGAATAGCGCGTTGTTGATGG
>CAJNOP010001271.1:0-11804 GCA_905250075.1 Rotaria sp. Silwood1
TATGCGTCATATTTCTTTATTTCTTGAGGGTGTGGATGTGGGTGTGTATATCTTCTCTTGACATATAATCACATCCACATCCACACACACCGACCCACACCCACCCGACATTCACACCTACCTACACCCACACTCGATACCCACATCCACACCCTCACACCCACACGCACACCCATCTGCTACTTGTTCCTTATGGTCATTTAGCTATAAGGCATTCAAGGAAAACTCATGTTGACCGGTAGACACGCTATAGCAATTCAATAATTTTCTCACGGTATCACTCTTCATTATTTGTTTTTTTGCTTATTTGAAGTTATATATTTCCCATGAACACCGGAAATTGCGTACCGAAGGAACAACTTTGCTTCGTTCTCATTCTTTAAAAAATGTTTGGTCCTCTTTCGAGTAATACTTTCATAGTTCCTATTACGATTTAAGAGTATGGGGTGTGAGTGGGAGTATTAGTAAAGAGAAAACATCCACATCCACATCCACACCCACAAGGATGTAAAAAGAAAAGTCGGAGTTTCGTGTTTTTTAAATCATCTCTACTACGCAATATGTGAGAGAAAGAAAAAACCAACTTCAGCAGTTATTCAGTTCGACGAGAAAGAGAACCGTCCATGTAGTGATGCAAGCAGATGAAGAAAAATAACTGGTAGCACTGACTGAAAAAGCCAATGAGTGCGCTTATCGAAAGGCCAATATACACAAGAATGAATCTGTTAGAGCTCCTCTTCAACAAAATCGAATCGCCTCGAATATACTAATTGCTCATAGGTAAGTGTGGCTATTCATTTCACTCAAACCTATGCCCACACGCCAACGGCTTCATCTTTATTCACATTCTCAATGAGAAAAATGATTCACGATGTAATACTGGCTGCCATTTCTCTCGTGTCTGATAATTTGGCGTAAGACGAGTTGTGCTTACATCGCTGTTGCCGTCAAACAAGAAGAAAATGATTTTTCTTCCCGTTCTGTTGGCCCAAAAAAAGTATTTTTCACCGCTATAGAACTAATAAATCGACGACTCTTTCAAAATATTTTACACTTCCGCTTTTTGCTTTGTTTAGAGAATATTTCGAGATGCAAGGAGAAAAAACATGAAATCACTGCTGCTTTAAATATTTTCGTTATCCTCATCACTGTACGCTACTCTCAATGTACTGCAGCAGATTATCTGCCAAGGCGGCACAAAAAGTTGAAAAGGTGCGTTAATTTGCATGTAAATGTGTAGTTTCAATGAATAGGAACGCAATTTTTATGAGAGAATGCATTAAAAAGGTGTTAGTTAGGGATGCAACAATTCCACTCTTAACTATATTCGAATCCTTTGGAATATGTTTAGAATTGGTCGACATCACTAAGGATAGGGTTTGAAGAAACATTTCAAAAACACAGTTCTTGTTGATTAGAACTATAAGTCGCCGGCCTTTGTATCTACAGAATGGTAAAAATTTGTTAGTACAGTTCTGAATAAAACAGCTAGTGCAAAATCTGTAGTCATTTGTATCCCAGAGAATGACTGACATCAGAGTCTATTGGGGTTGGCTACGAAGAGTGTAGGGTGCGTGGGTGTATGTGTGAATAGAAATGTAGGCGTTCTCCTAGCCCACACCCACACTCGCCAATATATGTTCAACCTATTGGATGATGTTACACTAGCAGCTCTTTCTCAGCAATTAACGATTTAGACTCTTCCATTTTCGAAATGTTCTGAACACCAAAACAATTCTTAATTTTTTTTTAAATGAAGAACGCTATTATGGAAAAACGATCTGATCCGCAAGAGGAAAGGAATGCAGATGATACAAGAGAAAAGCTACGTTGCGATTGCATACCTGCTGATATAACAGAAAACAAAGAAGATCTAACATTGGTTTGGTTAGACGAACACATTAATGATTCAGTTGATTTTTCCCAAACATTCGATAAAGTTCATGAACTGAATGACTACATTCTATTGTACACCGATGCTCAACTTTGTATTGAGTATATTCAATCGGTTACTAACGAAAAAATTTTTTTAATAATATCTCATAATATGGCTAAAAGTACTTTGCCGTATATTCAATCGATACATACAGTTGTTTCGATATTCATCTATTCTGCTAATAGCATGCAATGTGGCATTGATTCAAGTCAGTTTTCAAACGATGTAATTATTTGCGATGATCAAAGTTCTTTAATTAAAGCTATTCAAAATAGTGTTCATCTGTTTTCTAAGCAAACAGTTACCTTTAGTTTATTCGATAATACGAAAGAGAGTTCTTTTCGTGATCTTGCACGTAATCCAGCTTCATTTCTATGGTTCCACTTACTGCTGGATGTTTTCAAACAGTTACCACAAACCATCGAAGCTAAAGAGCAGATGATAAATGTTTGTAAAAATTATTACCGGAAAAATAACTTCTACCTAAAGCAAATCAAAGAATTCGATGAGAAATATAAGCCTTCAGATGCAGTTAACTGGTACACAAAGAATGGTTTTGCTTATAGACTCATGAATAAAGCTTTTAGAATCGACGACATGTATTTATTGTATTTGCTTCGCTTTTATATTATCGATTTATGTAAACAAATCGAGCTCGCAAGCCAAAATTATCTTTCGTCGTCATCACTACCCACGACATTATATCGAGGTCGACCCATGCGTGAACAAGAATTGGAGACTCTAAAAACAAATATTGGAAAATTAATATCACCGAATGGTTTTTTTTCAACAACAAAAGATTATGAGGTTGCATTACCGTTTGCAGGTGAAGATAATGCTAAGACAAAGAGTACGCTATTCGTAATAACCATGGATCAAACGAAAATGGCTACTGGAGCGTTTGTAGCAGCTGATATTGAAGAACTTAGTAACTATCCACAAGAAAAAGAAGTTTTATTTAGTATTGGATCAACATTCAGAATAGACAATGTTACGTACGATCCTGTATTGAAAAAATCGTATGTACACATGACTGCTACAAATGACGAATTGGAATATGTTCAAGAACATATTAACTCGATGAGAAAAGATTTAGCAGAAACAAATCCCACACGACTATTCGGAAAGTTGCTTATTGATATGGGTCAGTATTCGAAAGCCGAACAATATTATCAGTTGGTTCTGAACACTCTGCCAAAGAATCATGATGATTTTCCATCACTATATCATGGGTTAGGTTACACGCATTATGTAAGAGAGCAATATGTTGAAGCGTTGAAATATGACACCATTGCATATACAACACGAAGGCAAACGTTAACAGAAAATCATTTAGACATTGCTCGATCTTCACTTAACCTTGGGTGCGATTACGTAGGAATCGGTGATTATACTACAGCAATGGAACTTCTCATAGAAGCATTGCGCATAAGAGAAAAGAATTATTCTGGAGAGGATCATGTAAATATTGCTATAGTTTTGGCTGTTATCGGTGATAATTACACTCATTTATGTGATTTCCGAAAAGCATTTGATTACTTAACAAAAGCACTGGAAATGTTCCAACGCATCCCTCCATATGAGCATGCCGATATGGCTAGAACACTCATGAAATTTGGTTACTTGCACGAAAAGCAAAACGACTACGATCGTGCTATCGATTATTACCATAGTGGTCATAAAATGGCGATGAAAATAATACCGCCTGAACATCCGCGTCTACAAAAATATTTTGAAAGCATTATACAGCTTTATCAGAAAATGAATTGTATCGACAAAGCTGTGCAATTTTGTAATGAAAAACTGATCTCACAACGAGAATTAGTCGGTGAACTTCATCCAAATATCGCTCGCATTTACGAAATACTCGGCGATTTAACAGTTGATATTGAACAAAAGCTTTTGAGTTACTATAAAGCAATAAATATTTGGCAAAAGTGTGATCCAGACAATAAGCAAACGATTGCTAAATGTCAAACTAAAATCAATTCAATACAAGATTTGCCTTAATAATAGTTCTATATTTAGTTACAACTCCATGCATGTTTACATTAAACAATCCTTAGTCGAGAATCGCTTATCAAAATGTATTGTAATGAAATTTGTCTGACTAATATTATCCGTCAATGTTCTCTTGAAGGTGAGGGTCGAAATATTGACTCCAATCCTCATACCCACTCTTCCCAACATCATCTCATATTTCAGCTTTTTTTCTCACTTTTTTCAAATAGATATTTCTAAAGCTTCTAGTAAAGGTATCAATGCTCTTCTTTTTGCGTCCGAAAAAGTCTGTTCAACAATCACGGACTATAGAACCGAATTCTAATAACATTTTGTCGTTGAAGTGATGCATTTATTGATAATAATAGGCATACAGCGACATAATGATAGATAAAACAACTAATGATTGTGCACATACAGAGAAACGATGGCAACCGTCCTTCGTTCGTAAATCTTTCTGAGCAATCGATCCTAAGACATCGTAACCAATTTGAGTTGTTGCTACATATGGATCAGATTTTTCGTATTTCAAACATGAATTGATTTGTTTACTAATTGTTTGATTTTCTCGTGTATAACCATCGTTTGTAACGAATAATGGTAGCAGCTTGGATATTGTTGGACTCATAGATGGGTAAATACCAGATAAATAGACAGCTAAAACATCGTGCATTTCCGGTGTACCCCACTGAGGAGTATACGGTAAGGTGGAACTGATTTTTTTTCCACCATCATTATACCAAATTGTATAACTCTCAATTATCATATCAACTATACGAGATGTATTTCGATACGATAAAAATTTTTGCCATAACAATCCATAGAATTGCATGAAATTAGTACAATCCAATGGTGCTAAACTAAAATGTATCCAATCCGATGAGAACATTGTCTGCGCTGATTGAATGTCATACTCAACATTGTATTCTTTTGATGGTGTACTAGAATTTTCATACCCATTGTATAAACTACCAGCCATAGCAAATACTCTTATGTACAACGATAATGATGGCTGTTTTTGAAGCACATGGCCCAACGATGTTGCCGGTCCTATTTGAATATAATGATAGATATTCTCAGCCGATGCTTTCTTCATTTCATTGAATAATGCCTGTTCACCATCCAACAGTATTACTCCGCCATCATTGTTGAATTTTTCCAATGAATAGTCTTCAGCCCATCTATATTCGTAAACATGATTGCTATCATTTATATAGCGTCCGATGGCTATAGGAATGTCAAATCGTTTAAAAATACTCAATGTTTTAGCCACAATTTGTGCACGAGCTGTTGTATTCGATGTTGAACAAATAATTAGTTTTAAATCAAATAGATCTTGCCGTGATAACATATATGTTAACGCTACTTGATCATCATAAGCAGTACCAATGTCGGTATCCAATATAGTTGAAACTGGAATTCCATGGATTCGTATTGGTAGTAGAAATAAAACGAATAAAAAATACATTTCAATCGTAAAAGTCATCCTAATGATGAGCAAAGAAGTGCCAAATATTTTAATTCTAATCTAGAACAAAATAATTTTCATCTTAAACGAATTTCGTTATGAAAACAGAAGTTAGAATGCCAATGATGAAGAAGCAGATTGTGATGCGGGTGTGGGTATGATGAAGATAAGACCAACACCCACAGCCTGTTAGATAAGGGCGTGCGAATCAATCTGTTGATGAGCACAATCTTCTTATAAAAAAATGCAGATGGACTGTTTGTAATCTATGACTGTATTCAACGTTTTAGATACTTGTTCGTCAGTGATAGACAAGTATGGTTGAATCATAAGCTCATTTAACGTCGACTCCATTTCTTAATATGTATTATTATTGTACCAGTACAACTAATGTATAATAAAGACTAGTCGCCTTTTCGCATCGACTACTACCTAGTGGGTTGTGATGTATTGCAAACTCGTTTTCTTCAGACGCTGCTCTTTTTTTCGCGTTGAGTGGTTATTATGTAATTCACTTGTGTTATCAATGAATTACAGAATAAACAGCTCTGAGACACCTTTTTTTAGATAGTGCACATTTTTCTTTTGTCTCTTTTTCTTCTTGCCTGTCCATGACAAGAAAAAGTAGATATTTTTTTTTTGTTGTTTATGCTGAGATACTCACAGATCTGTGCGAAACTAACAATGTCATCCTGAATATAAAATAATAGTTGTCTGCTGACTATCGTAAAGAGAATGTTATTGACCTCTTGTCAAATTCTTCTTGCATCCGAATTCACTTGAGAGTGTGGGTGTGGATGAAAAGAAAATCAGTACCAACACCCGCACAACTACGCCTACACCCCAAACATATCTACATTCGATCCACTTTCGACTTTTTTTTATTTTCAAAAACCACAACAGATTGTGATAAAGTAACAAAACTTATTTCTTATATGTATTCAATACCTCGTCCTAGTACATTCATAGAAATTGTTTTGAGTCATAAGAAGCATTCATGGGCCGGTATTCGAAATTCAATGCTAATCGAAATTGTAGCTGCGGCATAAAGGGTGTGTGGGTGTGGGTGTGAGTATGAGTGTAGATGTGTGATGTGGGTGTGAATAGAAGACTTTACCCATACCTACACCCACACACTCACACCCTATTTTTTATTTTATTAAATCTCGTTGCAGATGAAAATTTAATTTAGAACAAGAAATGATGACAACACGTTTGAGAATAATTTTTGAAAAAAAACCTTGATTAAATTTTTTTTCAGTAGATCTAGGTTTTGCAAAATACTATAAGTCAAATAATGGGTGTTTATTTTTTCAGAGTTAATGTGTTGAAGAGATAGAGATTAATACAAGTATCCTTACGAGTAGAGAACTGTAGGACACGACATTATTGGCAACGTGTAACCTGAATTTGTCATGCCCTGTAACAACTGTAGAAATTTTCTCCTATACTCAATGCAAAGTTATTTTTCTACCCATATACTGTCATGTTATCATTATCAACGAAAATTAACTAGAAATAAATATGATACACTTAAACTTTTCGATGTAAATCCTGTTTGAAATGAATATATAATCAGTTGGTGTAATTCGGTTCACTTCTCAAAAAAATCGACTTATCTCAGCCATTACTCAACTATTTTATATCGAACAAACAAGATTTTTTTCACCAATAGATAGCCCAAAGTGTTTTCTACAAGTCTATGTTAAAATATTAAAAAAAGTTCATCTTTTTATAAAATTTTTACAAAAATGATGAGAGCACTGAGAAAGTGATCGGAGTTACATCAGTTGCGGTAATCCGAATCATTCCAGCAATTTTAGCTGAGAAGAACTTTGAAAACCTCTAGCGTTTTTTAAGTAGGTTTTCAAGTGCTGTTCCTCAAGCACAAAAATGTTCGTCTCACTTTACTCTATCTTCTTATATAAAATGAGGTAAAAAATAAACTGATTTCACCAACTATCAATCGAAATAATGAAACATCAACAGAAGAACATTTTTTTCGACTCATCCTTCCTATCTTTGGATTAAAATTTCATTTATATAAAAGGTCTCACTAAAAGGAGTTTTTACTTTTCTGATACAAAAATTAAAATTATAGGATCTATACTTACGAAGTTATATGCTAAATAATTGAAGTTCACTTACGTTTTATATCGCTAAATGCTACTTGTACTCGATTTTCTGAAATAAAAAGCTATTTTTTAAATAATATTGAGAGTTGGGGAAGTGTTAAGTAAAATAGTAGTCACTATCGTATAAAGAAACAACAATCCTTGACTTTAGATAACATGCTAGAAGACATATGGTACAGAATGCTATTAGAAATGAATCAAACTCAACAATCAGAGAAATATTTATGGAAAAGTGACAAGATCAGATACAAAGATTACATGTGTACTAATTAGTATTTTTTGAAGACGAAGCATACTCAAATCAAAACAACAAATTGTATTTATATTTGAGTGAACTAAGAACTGTTGCATTCTTAGTTATCACAACGGAAAGCGAAGAGATCTCCGACAATCCATAGATGATTATAAGCTGGAGGTTATGAAGAGAAAGGAATCCACTTGACTGATCGGCAATTATGACCAGCGATGAGATGAGGACAAACGGAGTCCTAGAATCTCGAAAAACGGATGATGTGGGCATGTGGAATGGTACCTTATGTAGTTAATGCTAAATTCATCAAAAAAATTTATGTGACGGTTCTCAAAATATGAGTGAGAGACTAATTCCATTGAACTGCATGAATTGGTGACCATAAGATCGGTGTCTGATTCTCATTTAGACAACCAGAAATTCTTGTTTCATCGAACCAAAAGATGATTTAACATTTTGAATACAAAAAATGTAATTTATCATAGATTTCGCTCAGCAGAAAGTACCAAGGAAATTTTAGGATAACTAAAAGTAGCATTCAGCGATATAAAACTTAGATGAACTTCGATTAATTAGTATATAACTTCATAAGTATAGATCCTATAATTTTAATTTTTGTATCATTTTGTAACGGCACCATGTTTGTATCGGAGAAGTAAAAAATTTTTTTGTGAGACCTTTTATAAAAATGAAATATCAATTGAAATAGAGGAAGGATGAGTTGAAAAAATATTTTTATATTTCATTATTTCTATTGAGAATGTGGGGTGCCGGTGTGTGGTGTGGATGTGGTTCTGGACGGAATGTGAGTCTCGCATTCATCTCAAAAAACAACCACAGCCACACTCATTAGATGGAAAGAGAGTATACATCGATTGGGTCTATATGACTTTGGTCGAAATGGTAAAATGTCGAAAGGAAAAACGTCGAAAAAAAAGACATAAAAATGTCGAAAACAAAAACGTCGAAGAGAAGTAAGACCGAAAATAAAAATATCGAAATGTTATAATGTCGAAACATTATAATGTCAAAAAAATAGAGTGGAAGCATAGTAAAGGAAAAATTATTATCATAGTATTATAATGAAGGGTTTATTAAAATTTAAAAATAGAACGATTATGAAAAAGTTTTAATGAATATAGAATTGAGGAAATTATGAATGAGGAACAAAAAAAGCCGTTTTTCTTGTACATGTTTATTTATTTTTTTTTTGCTACAATGTTTGCGAGTCCATTTAAAAGTTGTGAGGCGTTGATCTGATTAGTTTCATATCGACTGTAAAGATTATTGAGACGGTGTTGGATGGATACGGTGCGAGGATTTTTCTGTCTAGATGCACCTGATAGCCATTGTATTGATACACATTGTGCACGTTTCTCTTCATTTTGTAAAAATTTGATCAGTCGCCAAATATCGGGATGATTTCGGAATATCCTATTATTGATCCTTGTGTGATACCCTATAAAAAGATAAACAAAAAATTATAACTTTCGTTGGATATCCTTACCCTCGCATGAGTTATTCGTACGTGTATCACATCCATACACGTTCCATAAATCCGTATCATCAATCCAATTATTTTCGAAATAAGTTAAAATATTGTCCATTTCAATACCATCTAGTTGATCTGCAGCTGCTTGAACTTCTTTAAAACCAACAGTAATTAGTTCTCGTGGCATGAGCGCCAAAGCCATTAATTTTCTGCATAAATTTCTGAAATCGTCATTTAATAAATAATCACGTTGATGTCCAGTATGTTGTATCTGACGAAATATTGCTTGCGTAAAGTGAAAAAAGCACGCGTGATGTTGAGCTGATGGAAACTAAGAATGAAAAAATTAAGATTGGCTCTGTAATAATTAACTACTTACTTCTGATTTTATCACTGGTAAAACACCTGTTTCAAAATCTGACATTACCAGCTGAGGTGCAAAACCTTTTTGTCGTTCACGTGCCATTTCCTTAAGTTCGGTGAATATATGTCTGTAAGTAACAGACTTTTTGTTTGTCAATAAGCAAAATACACACGGTAAACCTTAAATAAGAAAACGATTTTATTATATGTGAGGATGATATTGCTTACAAATATCAAATAAAACAGCGCGTATAATATATATTTGTTTGAAATGTGGTGGAGATTTTGAAAAAGTCCCATCCATGTAAATAATAGATGAAGAAAATAACATATCTAATTGTTGATCACTCGAAAATAATAAAATACGTTCACGACGAGTTATTGTTTCATCCATAAGTAAAAACCGTTTTCCATCCAGTGTTACTTTAAATTCATCAGGAATATCGAAAAGACAGGATTTTGGAAGTAAAGGTAATATTTTTGCTCGAATTTTAGTTGCAGTTGGAGCTAAATAAATAATAAAAATAGAAATAAATATTCACGTTTAACAAACGTACCAAGTTCTTGACATGTAGGTAATATAGCTATAGTTGTTGGATTGATGGATGAATCTGACACTTCTTGTTCATAAATAATAGAAACTGGTATTGCTTCTTTAAGAACTCGTTCTTTAATGTTGTTTCGAACGTTTCTTGCAGCTATCATATCAGGATTTGGTTCATGATCATGTGGATCTGTATTGCCACACAGGTAAACGTCGTTCAAATTTGTATGTAAGGTTTTTTTACATTCTTTGTATGTGCAGACCCAATACTTTTTGTTTTTGGTTTTCTTATTACACTTGTATAAATAGCCATTTAATACTAACAACAATTGACCTTTATTTGATTTCGTAAATGTTAAATTAATGTTTTCTTTTTCAGCTATATCAGTTAATGTCGTCATGAATAAATTCTTCAAATTATATGCAGCAACTGTGTGTTTGTTTGGATTAACACATATAATAAATGATCCTTTATTTCTTTTTTTTTCTGGACTATACATGCGTTATACGTACTTACTTGTTTCGATGCTATATGATACGTTCCGTAGTTATCCAATAGCATTAATTACCAGTGTACTACATTCTATTCACTAGTAGTTAGTACCATCTCACTTCATATTTCTTTGAACCATTCTATACCAATATAAACTTCTGTAATTTTATATTATAAAAACGTTCCATTTTGCTAGTTCTCCTTTAAATGTTTCATTTTTTCCAGTATCTTTTTACTTCCCGAAATTTTTTATGTTCGACATCCTATTTTCTACCTTATTGCTTTCGATATTTTTATTTTCGGTCTTATTGCTGTCGACATTTTTATTTTCTATGTTATTATTTTCGACGTTTTTACTTTCTACCTTTTTACGTCGACATTTTTATTTTCGACGTTATTCACCAGAATCATCGATTGACTAATGTATTTCTATCTATAGTCGAATTACTGTTACAAGTAACGTTCATCGTCAAGCGATTCACTTAGCCCTAGACTGATAGAATACATGTACGGATGTAACAGCATAAAAAGCTACATTAAAAAAGTAATACGCAAAATTGATAATATAACCAGTATATCTTAGGCGAGCAGAAAACTTAATTCGGAGAATTCTCACTCTAAGTAAAGATAATGCATTTTACAAATTTAATTTTTTTTGTGGTTTTTGTTTTATTTTTTTTTGCTTTTATAAATATAAATAGCGCTCAATAAGATTAGACAACAATACGATTTTTTTTGTAATTATATTGGCGCTATTTGTACGTACAAAAATATGAATTATATTATTCATAAAATTTGAGTTTTATTAATCAATATTTTATGCTTCAATTCGCGCATTAATTCTAAACTATTAATAAATTAGATATTCATTGATACAACATTGCACAATCAATCCTACAATAATGAATAATTTAAACGATTTCTTTAAATCCATACTGCTCATTTGGTCTGACTCTCACTAATTAAATGCTTTTGTAAGCGGTTTTACACCACTACCCGAATTATAGTTATTTCATTGACACATTTTATCGATGATTATTATGGGTTCATTTACATCAGTCTTTAGATGGTCATTTGTGCCATAGTTACCGGAATAGTTGTTTGTACCATGGTTGCTATATG